>JAOTRH010237078.1:0-40670 GCA_034768845.1 Heliamphora exappendiculata | reverse complement strand
AAACAGCCATAGATCGAACATGAGAAGAGGGATTCGGCACCCATAGAATGAATCTCAACCACCAAGAACCAAAAACGGAGTCGCGAAGCCTCAGATCAGAAACCCTAGGGTCCGAAACTTGCAAAACTTTGAAAAAACACGAAATATACCAATTTTTTCCAAAAAATTAAGAAAAAATCATTGGAACAATCAGTGGACGGAGGCAAATCAAACCAGAGAAGCGGCGTTCGTCGCCGTCCGTACCGTCGCTGACGTCATAGGATGAAATATGACGTCAGCGAGCTATTTTTACTGTGTGACCAAGGCTGAAGCTTTACGAAGCTTTTAGGGTTAGATCAGAAAGGCTCTGATACCAAGTTGAATAGTAAAAATGAATTTAGGGTTTGAAGAAGAAATAAGGAGAAACAGAGAAGAAAAAAAGAGATAAGAAGAAAGAGTTTTGAGATGTTAATTAGTCTCTTTCACTCACATATCATTTATATATTATTAGGTCAAAGGCAAACTAAGTACAAGAATCCAATTAATGAAATAAAGTAAAAATATAAAAGAATGAAACTAATAAACTCTCAACACTAATCAAACGAACGGAAGGAAATACGTTTTTTTTCTCCCGTTCTTTCACTTTATTTTCTATTATTTTTTCTTTTCGTTGATTGTTTTTTTCTTTTTAATTAAACAGACCTTACAAGGTTAATTAAAAAGAAAATCTTAAAAGCTAATAATCCAACAATTATTAGATTATCAGTTCAATTGTGCAAAAACAAATCCGTAATTGGGAATTCGAGGAGACAAAAAATGATTTATTGGGATCAATGCATTTTTATTCATTTTCATCCCTTGTTTGGCAAAACTAACAAGATTTTAGAATATTAGCTGGACTTGTGTTAGGAGTGTTGAATAATTCTCATTCTCCAAAGTGTGAAGGGGACCATGCGGCGGGAAAGAAACCTCACAGGAAAGGGATCACAACTATGGTAAGGGTTAGAATTTTTGACACGATATGGTGCGATTTGAATTTTACACGAAGTTAAAGAATTAGGATTAGCTATTTCTTGACATGAACAAAAAATTGCACGACCTGATAACATGTTTTATACACAGATCGAGCTAGTGTTTAACCCACATAATTTGAAAATAACCCAGTTAACCTGTTTAATTTTTGCGTAAACGAAAACATGTAATAGGCTTGAAACTCGTTAAAAATACCTATAGGACATGTATATATTATATATACATATACTATGATAGTGCCATTTCTATTACCTTATATGGCCAAAGATGGTTTAATTAGGGTTATGATTTAACATTTTACATATTGCCATACCATATAGGAGTAAGATTATGTTTTCAAGCATTAGTATCTTTTATTCCTTCTACAGTTTTATGATGGTTCACGTTCGTATATCTCAACGACGATGATGGTGCAATGCTTGGCGATAGCTGTGCATTTCTTTCATGACGTCCACGACGCGATCTTGATTGTAACACTATCTTCCTTCGCAATATTATAGTTGAAACATGTATTGAATTGAAAGTGCGAATTAAAGGAATTGTTAAATATATTGTTAAACACGTTAAAAAATAGTAGGTATATTATATATGTTATTGACTAAGTTAATGTCTATTAGGCTGCAAATAGGTTAAAGTCATGACATATTTAACGGGTTCTTTTTATTTGTGTTTTGTGTGTCATAAACATATTGACTTGTTCATAAACAGGTAGTGTTAGTATTAAGATAAGTAATATATTTAATCAAATAGGTCAGGTTAGTGTTGAGAGACACGAACATGATATAACACGACTCGAATACAACAAGTTATCTTGCCCACTTCTAAACTATGGTGGGTAGCAGTTCAAAACGACTTATTATGTTTAACCAACAAAAAACCGAATAATATTAATATTGCACGACAATAATATGCAATATTGCACAACAATAATATGCAACTTTTGCCTAGCGTCTTTTCTCTCTCTCCCTCTCTATTGAATAATAATTTGAGTTTTTTGACAAGGAAAAAGAGACAGTAGCATTAACCCCTTTTGTCTCTCTCTTTCCCAATCTTTTTCTCCCCGTTCTCTTCTCTCTTCCCTTTCACTTTTTGTCCTCTCTTCTCCTCTCTTTTCCTTTCTTTCTTTTGCAGTGTGTTGTGTTTTATTTTGTTTTTTAGTGTATTGTTTTCTCTTCTTATAATATGTTCTCTACTATTTCATTCTCCTATGATAGTACTTTCATATGTGAACATTTATTAGATTGGAAGAAGTAAATCAACACCAATAATGCCAAAGTTATGGTATGCAGCCACCCTCAGCCTACAGTAAATCTTGTTATGAGAGTTGGATGGAGATTACAATGCTATTTTTATTGGTCATGAAAGAAGAATGGTGTTGTGCGGGTTATAGTGATCAGTTTTTAACTTTTGTTTTTCAAGTCTTTTGTAGTATGTTTTAATAATAGCTAATTGCATATAAATTTAGCACTCTTTCTGCATTGAAGTTTGATTTTTTTAGGATAAATTACACCAACCTTTTTTGAGGTTTGAGTCAAATACAGTCAATCTTACACAATTAAAAAAATTACATTGTCATTTTGTATATTTTAATGATGTTAATGAAGATGGTTAAATGACTAAAATACCATGTAAATTAATCTAACTCATCTTTAGTCCCAAGCTGGTTGTTTACAGCAAGTCGAAGCGTGGTGGTGGAGCTCTGCTGATTGAGAAGCATTTGCCTTTGCCTGTGCCTGTGCTTGCACCGCCACGAAAGCAACCAGCACCGTCTTCTCCGCCCTCAAGCGCTCCTAGATGTCACCGTGAAGATCTTATTTATCCGTCAAGGTCACCTCCACCACTTGCACCACCACTTGTTCAATCCTGGCCACCTCCCCTCTACTCTCCTCCGCCACCCTCAGTCCACTCTCCTCCTCCACCCGTCCACCACCCCCAGTTTTCTCTCCTCCACCACCCATCCACTCTCCATCACCACCAGTCCATTCCTCTTCTCCGGTTCACTCACCTCCATATATATCCTTGCTCACTCTCTACACCTACACATACATATTGCATACATATATATATATTGAAGGGGGTGTGGAACAAGGAGGGTCTGGGTGTGATCTACGATCCGGGTCTGGGACCCGAACCTCTAGTTCAGGCCCGAATATCATCAGATCGATCCTGATGAAAAGGGAGATCGGCCTAAGCCGAAACAACTACAGTTCAGTTACCAACGCGCATTTAATGCGGCATGATTGAGGGAAGTACATGTATTAAATGCGATGTGGTTTGATTTGACAAGTATTAAATGCATTTGACCTACCACGCACTGGAGGAGTTCGGCCCAGAGGATGGCCGAGGTAGGGAATCGAGGCGATGTGATGGAGAGCAAATCGTCACCGTCGCTTATGCAGCGGCGGAAGAGGGAATGGACAGACTAACAGGGAGGCGTGTCAGCTGGGCACGAGGGTTTTGTCAGATATGTCGGGGGAATTAATCATTACCCTAGAAAGTCGCAACCCCTGAAAAGGGAAAAGAGGGAGTACCCACTATATAAGAGGAGAAGAATAAACCGTGAGAGGGTAAGGAGTTTTTCTAAAAAGTAATAGCTTCTACTTAAGGCTTTGTCTCTTTGAATTTACTAACTTGACCGTCGGAGGGGCGTCAGGCAGTTTGCCACCGGTTAGCTCATGTGTGTTCGGCTTTGCAGAGGTTGATCTATTGGCAGGATTGATTGGGCTGGATCTATCCCTTAAATAAATTCAATATACGGGATTTTTTCGTACATTTGGCGCCGTCTGTAGGAAATTCAGTCAATAACAGATTATTAAACTGCTCATGGCAACTCCTTCAAAGACGCCCATTGTGCTTGGCGAACACGCCTCGCTCGATGTTGACAGAAGGAAAAGGGAGCGAAGAAGAGAAGAGAAGAAGCCGAAAGATGGGGCAACCAGGGCTCTAGAGCCAGAGTTCACCAAAGAAGCAGCGCTCCACGCAATGGGAGAAGAAATAATGAGGCTTCGTGCCTCTTTGAAGAACCAGGAACCGAACCACTAGGAGCGAAATGCACAGGTCCAGGTAGGAAGCTCGCGCACTGGAGAACATAAGCAGTCAGGAACTAGGGAAGGGATGGGAGTGAAGGAGATCAATCCAGAGTTAGAAAAGATACTCAGAGGGTTCACAAGGCAAAAGGAAGCTTCGAGTACCGAGGAAAGTAGTTACACTCCAAAGAGGTCGCGACAGAAGAACCAGCTCCCGTAGAAGGATAAACCGAGAAAGGAGAATGACTCGCGGTCAGCACACGACGTGACGGTGGAAACAAATGACGTATGGGACGAGGCAGTTTCCACGCTGTTCGCCCAGCACATAGATGGGGCGGAACCGCCGATTTTTTTTTCAGTTCCCAGATTCAAATCCTACGATGGGCGTTGTGACCCAAACACCCACATCAGTCACTACAGGCAGATGATGACGTTGTGGAGCAGTAACAACGCGCTCATGTGTAAGGTCTTTCCGTCCAGCCTAGGTGAGGCTGGGTTAAGATGGTTTGACCAGTTACTGCCACGATTGATTGCGAGTTGGAGAGAGCTCTCGAAAAGATTCGTGGCGCGGTTCGTCACAAATTCAAAAGTCCCAAAAGAAATCGATTCTCTGATGGCACTCCGAAGGGGGAAAAAGGAATCCTTGAGGGATTACACAAGAAAGTATTGAGAAGTGTATAATGATATTGAAAACTGTAACGAGGAGCTAGCCGTGGCGTCGTTTAAACATGGGCTTCAGCCCGGAGGCAAGTTGAGAGCCTCTCTAATGAAGAAGCCACCGTTAAATATCTTGGCACTGATGAATCGTGTGGAACAATACATAAGGGTGGAAGAGGACGTGGGAAAGGCAGAGGTGGAAGTAAAATCGAAAGAGCGAAGGCCGAGCCCGGACAGGCCCAGGAAAATCATCATGGGGCAAACGAGGGGAGGTCTGCCGCAGCCGAGCAAGAGGCCAATGGGAGAGCCGATGGGATCTCACGTCTGATCAGGGGCAAATTATGGGAGAAGGGAAGTCTATACTGTGTTCAAGGAGTCGATCCACAAGATCCTACCGCGAATCAGGGATAGACCCTATTTTGTGTGCCCACCCCGGCTACCCAACTACGTCATACGGGCGGCGGAAGAAAATGGGGTACAGTGGAGGTGTTCTTACCACAGGGAAAAGAGTCATAAGACGGAGGACTGTAGAGCCTTCAAAAAGCACTTGGAGGACCTAGTCCGGCAAGGACATCTGAAGGAATTCATAGAGGAAGCAGATCAGCGGGTACATGCACCCACGAGGCGAGAAGAGAAACCCACAAGACCAGCCAGTCATGGGACCATTCACGTGATTCATGGAGTTCCCGAGCAGAAACAGACGATCTCCATGCAAGGGCAAATGCGCAGGCTCGGCCATATAGCCAAAGTGATGAAGATACATACGATCGCAGGGAAGAGGACAAGGATGAGGGGTAGCGAAGGCATTACGTTCACAGATGAGGACGTCGAGAGGGTACAACATCCCCATAATGACGCATTGGTCGTGTCCCTCAATATAGCAGGGTTCGACATTAAGCGGGTGTTGATAGACCAGGGAAGCTCGGTCGAGGTAATGTACTACGCTCTCTACATAAAACTTGGTCTTCGCGCCCAAGACTTGATCCCATCACGAACCCCCCTCGTAGGCTTCGATTCACAACCAGTGTGGCCTATGGGAAGAGCCACGATCCCAGTCAGGATAGAAACGGTGGTGTCCCAAACTGAGTTCCTAGTCGTAGATGTTCCCTCCGCCTATAACGCCATCATGGGGCGGACGTGGCTGAATGAGCTGCGGGCAATCCCCTCTACGTATCATAAAATGTTGAAGTTTTCCACCAAGAGCGGTGTGGAAGTGGTTCACGGAGACCAAGCCGCCTCCAAAAACTGCTTCGTGGCAGCCTTGAAGGCAGAAGTCAAGGCAGAGGAGATCAAAACGATCGAAGAGCCAACTAGGGCTATCTTGGAAGATGTTGGAACAGAAGCCAAGGACAAAGTCGTCGAAGAGCTCGAATCGGTCCTGATCAATCCAAACGATCCTGAGAAATTCTTCTTGATCGGTTCCACGCTGGCCGAGCAAACAAGGCAGGACTTACTCCGGCTGTTAAGGGGTAATGTCGAGGCATTCGTGTAGACCCCCTACGACATGCCAGGAATAGATCCAGCCTACATTTTCCATGCCTTGAACATTAGCTTGGCCTCGAAACCGATCAGGCAGAGGGGGCGCCGCTCGGCACCTCACCACACCGAGGCCGTAGGAGAGGAGGTAGGAAAGCTACTGGAGGCTGGGGCCATAAGAGAGGTATAGTATCCGGAGTGGCTATCCAATACAGTGGTTGTCAGGAAGAAGGATGGAAGATGGAGAGTATGCGTGGATTTTACAAGCCTCAATAAAACCTGCTTGAAGGACAGTTTTTCACTCCCCAAGATTGATCTGCTCGTAGATGCCACGGTGGGGCACCAATGTATGGGTTTCTTGGATGCATACAGAGGGTACCATCAGATCGCAATGTTGGGCCGAGATCAGGAAATGACGCCGTTCATAACCCCACGCGGGACCTATTGCTACAAGGTAATGCCGCTCGGTCTCAAAAACGCCAGGACAACCTTCCAACGAATGGTGACCAAGATGTTTGCCGAAGTGCTCGAAAAGACTATGGAAGCTTATGTCGACGACTTGGTGGTGAAATCAAGAAGAGAATAGGACCATCTGGCCGACCTCCAACAAGTGTTCGATATCCTTAAAGTCTATCGTCTTCGCCTCAACGCGGCTAAGTGCGTATTCGGCGTCGGCTCAGGGAAATTCCTTGGTTTTCTGGTTACACACCGGGGAATTGAAGCCAGCCCGGATCAAATCAAGGCCATCTTGGAGGTAAGGTCGCCGTGCATAATGAAAGACGTATAAAGGCTGACGGGGATGGTGGCGGCCTTGAATAGGTTCATAAGTCGATCCTCAGACAAGTGCCGAGCATTTTTTCTTACCTTGACGAGGGGAGAGCGGTTTCGTTGGATAGAGGAGTGCGAACAGGCCCTCCAGGGCTTAAAGGCCTATCTGTCGTCTCCGCATTTGCTCTCAACACCAAAAGATGGGGAAGTGTTGTTCCTCTATCTAGCAATCTCCTCACACGCCGTGAGCGCTGTTTTTGTTAGAGAGGAAGAGAAGCAGCAAAGGCCGGTCTATTACGTTGGACACACTCTCACTGGAGCCAAAACAAGGTACTTGCCGCTGGAGAAGTTGGCATACGCACTGGTTATCGCATCGCACTAGCTGCAGCACTACTTCCAGGCGCATGCCATCATCGTGACCACGAAATATCCGTTAAAAGCTGTAGTTGCCAAGGCAGACTTGACAGGACGGAGGGGAACACGACATCAGCTTCAGACCGAGGATTGCCGTTAAGGCCCAGGTGTTGGCCGACTTTGTTGCCGAATTCTCTTGGACTACTCCAGGAATGGAAGAGGGAGGGGAGGACGAACTAGCTGTTTTGCAGAGTTCACAGGGGGTATGGAGGCTCCACGTCGACGGGGCATCAAACAATAAAGGTGCAGGGGTGGGAATGGTCCTCACGTCTCCGGATGGCACTGTACTAGAACAAGCCTTGCGGTTAGAGTTCCATGCATCAAACAACGAGGCATAGTACGATGCATTGTTGGCTGGTCTCGAAGCTGCAAAGAAGCTCGGTATGGCCGATCTAGAGGTCTTCAGCGACTCCCAGTTGGTAATAAACCAGTTGACAGGGAAGTACGAGGCCAGGGATGACCGCATGACAAGATATCTCGACAAAGCCAAGGAGGCTTTAAGTCGATTTTCGACATGCAAAGTCGAGCGAGTGAGCTGCACGATCAGCAGTCACGCAGATTCGCTTACCTCGGCTCGGCGGTCTCGGTGACAGCAGAAAGGGCCGTATTGGTGAAACTTCTTTCGAGATCAAGCATAGATGTCGCTCCAAGCTCACAAGAAATCTTGCCGACCAAACAAGTTCCCTTGTGGATGGACTCCATGACCTCCTTCCTGAGGGACGAAATTTTGTCCCCTGAAAGGAAGGAGGCGCATAAAGTCAGACTGAAAGCCGCAATATTTTGGCTTAGCCAAACCGAGAAGCTGTATCGCCGTTCCTACACGGGGCCATACCTCTTGTGCGTACACCCTAGTTTGGTAGAGGATCTCCTTTATGAGATTCACGATGGTCTTTGCGGGAGCCACACCGGATGATGATCTCTGGCACATCGGGCTATCACCCAAGGGTACTGGTGGCCCTACATGCAGAAAGACGCCCAGCAATATGTAAGAAAATGCGAGAAGTGCCAACTTTTCTCCCCTATCATCCACCAACCTGCGGGGAAACTAAACCCACTTACTGGCCCCTGGCCGTTCGCACAGTGGGGTTTGGATATTGTCGGACCATTCCCCAGAGCAGTGGGGAATAGAAAGTTCATGGTGGTGGCAACGGATTACTTCACCAAGTGGATTGAGGCCGAGCCACCCGCCAATATACGGGAGGCCGATATGAAGCGCTTCGTGTGGAAGAACATAGTGACGCGATTCAGGATCCTCCGCGCGCTCATTTCAGACAACGACACGTAATTCGATGGGCGGTTGTTTCGTTAATTTTGCGCCGAACTAAACATAGCATTTTACAATTCCACCCCAGCGTATCTGCAGTGCAATGGACAGGCATAGGCCTCCAACAAAACTCTCTTGGCTGGCCTGAAAAGGAGGCTGAAAAAGACGAAGGGGAGGTGGGTGGATGAGCTACCCCATGTCTTATGGGCCTATTGTACTACGCCTCGACGCTCTACCAGGGAGACTCCGTACTCTATGGCTTACGACACTGAGGCCGTGATACCTCTGGAAATGGGTCTCCAAACGATGAGGTCAGACGACTTTGACCCCGAGCGGAATGGGGAACTGCTCGCCAAGGACCTGGATTTAGTAGCAGAACGCAAAGAGGAAGCGCTACTAAGTATCAGCTCCTACCAAAAGGAGATGAGCCGAGAATACAACAAAAGAGTCAAACTAAGGGAGTTCGTCCCCGACGATTTGGTCTTAAGAAAAGTTCTGGGAAACACGAAGATTCCGGAAGAAGGGAAATTGGGTCCAAATTGGGAAGGACCGTATGTAGTTCGAGCGGCTGCCGGGCCTGGAGCTTATTATCTCCGGGGGGTGGAAGGAAAAGACGTACCAAGGCCATGGAATTAGGCTAACTTGAGGGTTTTTTACCACTGAACTTGTATCATGTTTCCTATTTTGCGTACACCAATGATATTTTATACATCCATACTATTTTGTGTGAAGATCAATGAAGAATTCTTTGTTTGTTTGGTCTTCAATCTCAAGGTTTCTAACAGCCCCTCGCGGAAGGAGGCCCGTTCGCCATGAGGATAGAACATCCTCTCAAAAGCTGTCCAGCTCTCAGGGTTTCTAACAGCCCCTCGCGAAAAAAGGCCCGTTCGGCCTGAGGATAGAACATCCTCTCAAGAGTTGTTCTCAGGGTTTCTAGCAGTCCCTCGCGGAAGGAGTCCCGTTCGGCCTGAGGATAGAACATCCTCTCAAGAGCTGTCCAGCTCTCAGGGTTTTTAACAGCCCCTCGTGGAAGGAGGCCCATTCGGCTTGAGGATAGAACATCCTCTCAAGAGCTGTCCAGCTCTCAGGGTTTCTAACAATCCCTCGTGGGAGGACCGTTCGGCTTGAGAACAGAACACAAGTAGTTCAGTTCATGGTCAATAAGAAGGATGAGAATGCAATCATGAAAACGCAATTCAATCGCACGAAACAATTCAAGACATTCATTCATAAAGGAGTTCGATTTTGCTCATCAGTAAAACAAAAGAGGGACTGCGACCTTACAAGGGGCCGAATGGACGCAACTTCAAAACAAAAAACAAAAAAGGATAAAAACAAAAAACACAATCAAATGATGAGTTAAGCTTGGTCGTCCTCCACAGTCCCAGCCTGCTCTCCATTCCCTTCTTCGTTGCCGTCGTCTAGGATTTCCACAACCTCTTCTCCATCAAAGGCGTGACGGCTAGCGGCGGTGTCGTGGATATCGCCAAGAAGTAAAGGGGGGAGGGTTGGGGCAGCCTCGTGGCCCGTCGGTACAGTCTCGCCTACTTGTTCTTCAGCGACAGCAGCGGCGTCAGCCCAGGTAGGAGGTTCGCTCCACAGAGGGGAATCCAGTGGGACTCCCGCTCTCTCCAGTGCTTGCTTATAGCCTATCGCAAGCAGTTCGGCTCTGAGGCCGATCACCTTCTTGGCCAGGTGGGCGCCACACTCATCCCACCCCTGCTGCCAAGCCAAATCATCCTTTTCCGCCCTAGACGCCTCCAGATCGGCGGTAATCTTCTTTTGAACTTCGGCCTGGGCCTGGGCCGCCTCCACTTGCCGCTTGAGTTCGGCTATGGTTGCAGCGGCTTCCTCCCTTGATCTCTTTGCCTCTTCTTCGACGGCCTTAAGCTTGGTCTCCAAACCCTAACGGGCGGAGGCTGAGACAACCTGGTCGGCCTCCAGGTCTTTGATGCGCTGCCTGGCTTGAGCGAGTGCCTTGGCAACCCTCTTGGTCTCTCGAGCCACTTCGGTGCAGCGGTCATGAAGGAGGGTCGTAGCCTGGAGATGCTGCACAGAAACCAGCGAGTAAATAAAAAAAAGGGAACCAAACAACAGAAACGAACGAAGTACAAAACATGAAGCAAGAGATGATAATCGAGTTGCGCAAAGAGTTACCCCGACGCCAAGTTGGAAGACCCTATCAAAAAGGGCTGGAATGGATAAGGCGGAGTGGTCGGCCATGTCCAGTGGAAGGGCTAAGCCGCAGGCCAGACTGTGAGCGACATTTCCAGTCTTGGAGGAGTCGTGGATGTTGACTTAGCGACCAGAAACAATGAATTCGGGTAACCAAGGGTAGGGGCTTCAGCCTCGGCTTCAGCCTCCATTTCTGGCAGGATCTCAGCTGCTGGGGTTCCATCACCTTGGATAAGACAACGGCGCTGTGTAGGCCGTTCGGCTGGAGAAGGAGAGCTTGAGAGGCCGATGTCGCCGTCGACGGGGAGATGTGTGGGAGCGGCATGCCCCGGTTTCGCAGGGGGAGTAGGGCCTGAGGAGTTGCCTCGTGAGGCAAAACGGGCGCCGAAATCCTCACGGCCGGGGTAGCAGACGTACTGGCTATAGATCGGCCCAGTACGACCATTCGCTGATCGAACGTTCGCTGACGAGGCATCGTATCTTCTTCGGCTCCTTGATAGGGGGAGGAGAGGCTTAATGGGGAGGAGAGGCTGGATCTTGCCTGGCACCTCTGGGTCGAAGGACCCTCCGATAGCTCGGCACGTAATCCAAAAGGTCTGGGGCAGAGCGGGTCTCGCGTATATTGAGGCAGCGTTGCACTTCGGCGAATCTGGCCTGCCTTTTCTTCTGCTTAGCCAGGGATACAGTTGCGAGAGGGAAATGAAAGCATATAAGTAACGATAACAAAATAACATAAGTAGAACGACAAAGGTGAACGACGACCGAACCGACCTGGACTCCCAGGGATCCTTGGGATCGAGCGGCCAGTAAGTCCAGTGCGGTTGGGAAGAAACTCAAAGTCCCCCCCTACGAAGATGTAGTCATCGCTGTGCTTGTCCGTATTAGGGACGTCGTGTACCATCTTCTGGGCAACACTCCTCTGGCGGAGATAGTAGGTGCCGTCGTGGCAGGCTATAGTGTAGCTGTGAAATATCTTCGGGATGCCAAGATCTAACTCATATCGCCGATTGATCTCGGCCACTCCCATGGCTATCCTAATAAAGTTTTTGGACACCTGGCGGGGGGTGATGCGGCACGTGGCCAACATTTTCTTCAAAAGAGGGTCAATGGAAAAACACACCCCGACCTCCACTATGGAGGCGATGGGGAAGGCCACTTTGTTCCCTCTGGGAATGAAGTGAGAGCCATAAAGGTCAGAGTCATCAAGATCGCAGTAGCGAAGGGAGATGGATGGAGGGATGCGATACCTAGACCTAAAGGAGGCGAGTGCGGTGGGGGTGTTAACTTCTTTCACAAACTTCCCCTTCCTCGCCATTGTTGGATGAGGGGAGTAGGGCAGAATCAAAGGGAATGCGCAAAAACAAAAAGACAGAGAGGGAACGGACACAAAACGAAACACTTACAGACTGTCAAAGAAGGAAATACTCGAGTTCGTTGGACAATCAGGGACGAGAGTCTAAGAGGACGCTGAAGTTTTTCTTCAATCACTGTCACAATCGCCGGGAACATAGGAAGGAGTAGAAGTCGAGAGTAGGGAGGATATTAAGTTCGCAAGAAGAGGAAACTAGGGCTATTAGCCCAGTTTTATAAGTGCGACATATTCTCTCTCCATGCGAACGAAGCGCCAAACGATCGCCTCGAGGGGACGAAACGGCGCCTCCTTTTGCCTCGGGGCTATGCAAGACGTCCCCATACATCCCACTCGGGCGAGGACACGTGGCAGGGTATTTATGAGGCCATTACGTGTGAAAAATGGCGACGGCGGTGCAATAAGTATGGCCGATCTGGAGTTGCGAGTCGAATCAACTTCCCTCAGGCTCAGCCGGAGGGAAGTTGAAGGGCAAATGAAGGGGGCGTGGAACAAGAAGGATCTGGGTGTGATCTACGATCCGGGTCCGGGCCCAAATATCATTAGATCGATCTTGATGAAAAGGGGGATCGGCCTAAGCCGAAATAACTACAGTTCAGTTACCAACGCGCATTCAATGCGGCATGATTGAGGGAAGTACGTGTATTAAATGCGATGTGGCATGATATGACAGGCATTAAATATATTTGACCTACCACACGCTAGAGGAGTTCGGCCCAGAGGACGACCGAGGTAGGGAATCGAGGCGATGTGATGGAGAGAAAACCGTCACCGCCACTTATGTAGCGGCGGAAGAGGGAATGGACAAACTGACAGGGAGGCGTGTCAGCTGGGCACGAGGGTTTTGTCAGATATGTCGGGAGAATTAATCATTACCCTAGAAAGTCGCAACCCCTGAAAAGGGAAACGAGGGAGTACCCACTCACTATATAAGAGGAGGAGAATAAACCGTGAGAGGGTAAGGAGTTTTCCTAAAAAGTAACAGCTTCTACTTAAGGCTTTGTCTCTTTGAATTTACTAACTTGACCGTCGGAGGGGCGTTCGGCAGTCCGCCGCCGGTTAGCTCATGTATGTTCGTCTTTGCAGAGGTTGATCCATTGGCAGGATCGATCGGGTTGGATCTATCCTTTAAATAAATTCAATATACGGGACTTTCTCGTATATATATATTAGGGCGCCAAATTGCTACAATGTCGTTTTTTGCGTCTTATCTGATAAATTTAATAATCCTCTTCTGTTTCTTGTCTCTCTGCGCAAGAATCCTATTTTCACATGGAGCTTACATGATTAGGGTTTAACAGATCCTCTTTAACAACTGTGATTCATAACAAATTCCCAAAATGGGCTGAAATGACTGTTGAAGAAAAAAAAGACATCGGATTCCTATTGTAATTCGGAGTGGGTTTTGGCGAAATTTGGATTGTGGTTGTTAAAACAAGAAAAAAATGAATATGGTTTGTGGAGATAAACCAAATGTTTTTGCTAATTTGGTGTTTTCGAAATTCAAGTTTAAGTGATGGTGGACGGCGACGGAAGCAACAGCGGCGATGATCGTAATGGATTTTTGTTCGAAGAAAGCGAGGTGGCGGCGGTGGAGCCTGATGATTTGGTGGAGGATTTCACGAGGTCAATGGAGGAGATGATGAAGAGCCATGGGCAGAGAAGTTGAAGTGTTAGGTAGAGATGTTGGGATGGTATTTGAAGATGAACGGGAAGACAGTACATAGTCAGAGCTTTTGTTGATTTGTTTGTTGCAATGGCGGCAACGACGGTAGCAATAGTGGCGACATTGGCTTCTTCTTCTTGTTCGGATTCTACATTTTTTTTTCTTTTGCTGAATCTTTGTTTTCTTTTGTTTCATCATATAGGGGAAAATATGACAAATTCATTAACTGCTGACATGTTACTCAAATGTGAGTTAATTAATGGAAACCTAACGGTGTAGATTAATGTGTAATACGAAATCAAATGTTAAGGGGTTGTTTATACTATAATTAATATTTTTTTCTATCGAGGATATTATTTTTCTATTTAATAGCCTACTATATTTTATAAAGTTTAATAGAAAATAATTATATATTTTAAATTTTCACATAAATTTTTCTTGGTAATAACAAGTGACGCTTGCGGTTAAAAAAGTTACATGCTTACGTAATGGGAGATATGCTTAAGTAGTGGGAAATTAATGGCGGTTGTAAGAAGTCATTTATGAAATTTTCTATAAATATTAGTATTGTAAATATCTCTACACAATTTGGCAATTTGCCTATATTTTTCTTTTATTTTTTATTTAATTTTTTTATAATTTTATTTTTAAGTCCATATGAGTAGATCTTAGTTTCTGTAATTGGTTCTCCATTGAAGTTAATAAAATCTCGATTATATTGTTTTGATTTCATCGTCTGTGATTTTTTCTGGCGAAATTTTGAAATAAGACATAGAATTCGCACGCAATCACTTGATATTTGAAGAGAATTCCCTTTCGAATGAGATCATCTAGGTATTTCTAGTTAACAAATTTGGCACGCCCGGTGGGAAATCATACTAACTCAGAAGAAATGAAAATGAGGGTAGCAGTACGGAAAGCCATGAATGACAATGAATATGGAGCAACATATGCATTAGTAATCCCTATAATGGACTACCAACAACAGGTATGTTATTATTCTCGTTATGAGATGCATCATTCTTCATTAGCAGTATATTATAATCCTTATTACGAGATATATTATTCTCTATCACCAGTATATTATAATTTTTTTACGAGGTGTATCATTTTCCATTACAAGTTGATCTTTATAGGATTGAGCAATCTATACCACATGTTGAATCTTGTAAGAATGAACAACCTAAATCACATGTTGATTTTTGTAGGATTGAAGAATCTATAACACAGGTTCAACAATTCTTAAAAAAATTTTCATGTAGTTGGCAAACAAATTATGGTCAATAGCGAAATTGAACAACCCGTAATAAAAGTTGAATAATTTTTAAAAAATTTCTCTGTAGTTGGTCAACAAATAATGGCTAATAACGAAAAAAAATTAAATATGTTCAAAATTCGTATATTTCTAACCTTTGAAAGGTTGGAGGATAATTTCATAAGCCAATAATGGCTAAATTAGATTTAATTTTGTCAATATACAACGCCAAAGAATGGCGATAAAAGAAAAAGAAAAAAATGATTGAATTCAAAAGAAAATGTTTTTGCTTTTTTAATTCGACAAAAGTAAAAAGAAATAAAAAAAATCTTTGTCAATATTTTAAATGATAAAAATTTCGGTCAAAGTTGGAATTATTCTAATTTGTTCTAAAATGAAATTATAAAAATAAAAAAAAAATTGATGGAAGTTTGATGGAATTCAGAGAGAGAGAAATTAAAAAAATAATAATAATAAAATAAAATAATCATTCACGCTCCTGTCAAGCGCAGTGTTCAAAAACCTGTACACCGACCCTACAAAAGGTTCTGAAGGGAGTGATTTAAAACAAATTGGCTAATTGCTTGTTGAGTTATTAAGGGCATGTTTGGTCATGAAAATCTTAGATTGTTTTATTTTGTTCCTAATTGCCCATATTAACTCTATTTTGCACATTATTTAATTTTTTGGGCAAAGAATATAATTTTCTATTTCCACTATAAAAAAAGGTAAAATGTTTGCCTGGAACTTAAGAATAAAAAAAATAAAATATATATCTTTCGAAAGGTAAAATGTTTGCCTGCAGCTTGAGAATATAAAAAAAAATCTCTTTGGAAAGGCAAAATGTTTGCCTGGAACTTAAAAAAAAAAAGAAAAAAAAGTCAATTAGAATTTTAGACATTTATGACTATTAAAAATTTGATTTTAGTGTAATAGTATAACTTTTTAAGAATTTGACGATTTTCATTCTTAAAGAGTGGAGGGTATTGTTTACATCATAATTAATATTTTTTTTCTATCGAAGATATTATTTTTTTATTTAATAGCATACCATATTTGATAAAGATTTTATAAAAAATAATTATATATTTTAAATGTCTACATGAATTTTTCTTGGTAATGACAAGTGGCGTATGCGGTTAAAAAAAATTACATGCTTAAGTAATGGATGGCATGCTTAAGTAGTGAAAAGTTAATAGCAATTGTAGGAAGTTATTAATGAAATTTTTTTATAAATATTAGTATTGTAAGCATTGTAAATATCTCTACATAACTTGGCAATTCGTTTATATTTTTCTTTTATTTTTTATTTAATTTTTTTTGTAATTTTTTTTTCAAGTTCATAGAAGCAGATTTTAGTCTCTGTAATTGATTTTCTATCGAAGTTAATAAAGTTTTAATTTTATTGCTTTGATTTCATCGTCTGTGGCTTTCTATGACGAAGTTCTGAAACAAGGTTGAAGGAGGTGTGGAACAAGGAGGGTTTTGGTGTGATCTATGATTCGGGTCTAGGACCGAACCTCTTGTTCGGGCCTGAATATCATCATATCGATCTGGATGAAAAGGGGGATTGACCTAAGCCGAAATAACTACCGTTCAGTTACCAACCCCCATTCAATGCGACATGATTGAGGAAAGACAAAAAAATTTAATTGAGACACATTAATGCGGCATGATTCAGTTACCAACGCGCATTCAATGCGGCATGATTATTCAATGCAGAAATAATCACAAAATTTTATACATTGAGACATTATTAAAATATACTAAAAAATAAAACCTAATAAATAAAAGACAAAAAATCGATTAGTATGAGTTAGCACATTAATGTTCTTCTAATATCAACTGAAATCAATTCAAATATGTTTGAAATTAATTCAAATGAGCACATTAGTCTTCACTCACCTACTCAAATTAATTCAGATTCTAAAATATGTTTGAAATCGAGCTTTCAATTGAGGACAAGAAGTTGGTATTAATTATTTAATGATGTTATAAAGAAAACTAACAAGAAGGCCAGTTTGGATACATACTTGTGCCTAATTATACTTTGAAAATAATTTAATTTTATAAATTTCTTAATTATAAAAGTAATAAGAAATTAAATAATTTTTTGTAGGCTCACTGCAATTTTCTAACAGTACTAAAAATTTTCATTAGACTTACTCTTAATTTTAATAAAAAATATATATAATTAACTATATATTTTGGTCATTTATGTATATGTTAAAAATGTATTTTTTTTATCTCGACCCATGCTAATTTTTTATGAGAGAGAGAAAAACTAAATTTGAAATAAAGAGAAAAAGAGGAGAAAAGAAAGGGTAAAAAAGTTGAAGAGAAAAAAAAAACACAATTTTAATAATAAGACAAAACAAATTTTAGCTTTTAAATAAGTCACATAAAACAAATATCATAACGAAAGTGTTAGAAAATTTAATAAATATTTGGTTACAAAATCAAAAACAGTCTTCTTATATGAATGTCAATTATGCGTTATGTATACGTGTACTTAATATTTTAAAAATACTTATAAGAATTACAAAAATTATAAAAATTTGATTATGACCATCAATTTGCATTGGAATCTAAGTATTGTATATTGTAATACAAATAAATAATTAGGATCTAATTTAATCTGTAATTGAATTACATATACGTAATATTATTATATCATTTGTCATAGATAATTGATATATAGCGGTTGCGTCACATGGTCTCATCTAAATTTTTTTTAGGTGGACTCTCATCATACTATTGGGCTTCTAGAGGGAACGAGATCCAAACAATAGGCCTTGTTTGGTTAACTTTTTTGGAAATTTAATTTTAAGTCAGGTATTTTGTTTAAAGTTACTTTGAGTTAAAAAAATAAACAAATTTATTTGGTGAATCATAAGAGTAACTTTAAGACAAATGACAATAAATCAAAAAATTTAGTTTAAAATAGTTTCAAACCAAAAGGTAAAAATTTGAATTAAAATTATTGTAATATTTTAAAATTTATTTTAAAATAATTTATAGGGTAATTTAGGGTTAGGTCCCATTTGGAAATTCTTTTCTGGGTTTAGCCCCAAAACAAGAATGGTTTTGTAATAGATTCTATTTTTTATTTTTCTTTTTAAAATACCCTTAAATTTTGAATTCACCCAAAATTAGAAAACACGTTTCTTCTTCTTCTAAACAACCAAATAATCAAAGCCAATAATAAAAAAAAACAATAGCTTAACAAAATTTAATTATTTTTCTTCGTCTTTGTTCTCTCCGCATTCATTATGCTTTCATCGTATCATCTCATGTTATTTATTATTGATTAGCACCACATTCGAAACATTTGAAGAAAAATATAAAGTTAAAAAAATGAATCTAAAAATAAGACATATTTACAATCTGACTAAGATGGTCCATTTTAACAAATTGTTTCATATGTATAATTTTCTAGAATGAAACATCCAACAAAAAATAAAACAGTCAACAGAAATAATATGCAAAATAAGACATTCAACAGAAAATGATACAGGCAACAAAAAATGATACAGCCAACATAATCAGTTTTTTTGTTATGCTTGTATTATTTATAGTAAATAATGATACACACGTTATGATTTTTCGACCATGTTATGATTTTTATTTGAATCATTTCATAGTGTTATATTAAAAAAAATGATGTTCAATTTTTGAATATATAGTATCATTGTATCATTTTCTGTAAGTTGTATTTGTAGTTATTGTATCATTTTCTGTAAATTACTCAATCTCTGCTTGAAAATGGTGTTATAATAGATTACAACGAAAAAAGCTTTTCATTGAAAAAAATGAACAATCAAATATTAAAATCGAAAATGAAAAAAAAAACTCAATAATGAATTAACGTGCAAAATAATAGATAAAAATGCAAAATAAACATGAAAATTGGGTTAAAACTTACAGGATAAACAGACTTATGAAATATTTCAGATTTGCACTAAGATTTCTATATGCAATATAGTACACGCCAGTCAATAATGAAACAAACAATTGATCGCAAACTCATGACGTGATATAATCACAATTAGCCAGGGAAAGATTCTGTCAATAATGGAAATGTAAAATACAAACGAATATTTATTGTAAATCATAATCTTTTTTTTAGGTGTAATTTTAATTAGAACAGATAAGGGTATAATGGTTCATTATTTACTAGAATTTTATATGGAATACTATACTTTTGATAAAAACTAATTCCCGAGCACCTCATTAAAATGGAACTTATCCCTAATTTACGCTAATTTATATATTCAATATGAATCTTGTTTGATAAATTTTGACAAGTAAATTTAAGAATATAAATTTTATAAAAAAAAATAGATGTGTATCATAAAAGTTATAATATTTTTAAAAAAATATATAAAAAAATTATGTAAAAAAACTAAAAACTAAAAACCTAAAAGCATTTGAGTTAACAAAGGAAATTTTTAAAATTTTTAGATCTGAAGTAAAAAAAATAAAAAATTCAACTTAAAATTAATTACCAAACAAGAGTTTAACCATATCTTATTATCTCTAAGTCTTACCCTTTAATTTTAGCCTTAGATGGCATTACATAGTGCTATTTTATTCGCGTTACTGAATAAATTATTCACACATTAATTTAAATTATAGAGCTCTATCATATAATTATTAATAAAATTTATAATTTAAATTGATAAAAATACCCACATTATCAACGAATGAACAAATTTATTTTAGAGATGGACTTCTCTTCCGTTTTTAAGAGGATTAGATTGACCTAGGCTTATTTGGATCTAAAATGGATTTACTTTAACGAGCAAAGTTGTTTATTTTATTGCTTTTAGTGTATAGATTATTTAAATAAAAAATGAGATTAATTATATATTGTTAAATATTTGAATAAATTGTATTTGCGTTAAACGAATGAACAACAAATGGATATTAATATTTAGCATGTGTTTGGATTATTTTTTTTAAAAATTTTTAAGTTTTTTGATTTTTTTGTAAAAAAATAAATATAAAAATAGGTAGAAAAAGCTAAAAAAAACCCACATTAAGTCAACATTAAGTTAAATTAGTTAGTTTTTTTTTTTACTTGTAAGCCAAAAAACTCTTAAAAAGGCTAACCCAAACAGAGGCTTATTTTACTCATACAAATGTGATTAATAATTATTCATACATTTAATAATATATAATTAATTTAATTTTTTTTACGTAAATTGTTTATAGAGATTTTTGGATGAGAGTTTGATATCTAAAAATCATATAAGAATAAGCTATTTCTCTCTCTCTCTCTCTCTTTCTAAATCTAGATTTTATTATTTTTTTATCTACCTAATATACCCTTAATTATACTAAAATAATAAATATTAATTATTTAACTTTCAACCACATTTAGCTATTTTCAAGAAAATAAAAATAATTGTTACTCTTTTATAAATGAAAATAAATGTAACCATTGAGAAATTTTTCAATTTAAAATTGAAGAATTTAACTTCAAAATTGAGAAATTTAAATTTGAAAAAATTCTCAGTTTTAAAAATAAGAAAAATAAAAAAAATAAATAAATATCTTAATTTTTTAAATGAGAAATTTCTCTATTTGAAAAGAAATAAGAAATTTATCAATTTTTTAGATTTGACTATTTTTACATAAATTTATATTCAATATGAATTTTGTTTAACAGATCTTGATGAGTGAATTTTAAAAATATTAATTTTATTAAAAGTTAATACATATTGAAAATTATAAAATCTTAGAATTTACAAACAAAAATTGTAGTAAATAAGATTCTATCCATAAATAAAGATAAATATGTCATATTCAATGTTTAGATTTAAAAATGTAACTCTATCTTTAAAAATTTTAATAATAAGATTAATATTTATACAAAATTCTCAAATAGAATTAATAATTAATTAACTCTAATTTGTATACTAAAAATAATAACAATAAGCTCGAATTATAAAAGAGATAATTAGTCATAAGTCGCATAGTGCATTTAGTCCAATTTGATTTTTTTCTAATTTCATACTTGACAATTTTATGAACAAAATCACCTTATTACTCACACTCTTTTAATTATTTAGTATGAACCTCTCGTTACGTTATCACCATTTATCAACTCCAGCCATTGCTGACGATTTTTTTCGACGACCACCGTGAACTTCTTTTGACCATCGCTGATGATTATTTTTTGACAATTGCCAACATTAATCACATTAAAGATAAACTTAATTGTTCTTTTGTATTCAAAGAATGAAATTTATCTAAATTCATAAAATTCTTTTATATCTACCGTTGTTACCCAATTCGCTATCAAAACAATACAAAATAGTAAATATTTACTTTTTTTTGTATACAAAAAAATAAAATTATTTATGATTTAATAATTACCAGAGTTAGTCACCAAAAATCATCGAAAGTCGTTGAAATTAAATGTCAGAAAGTCGTTAAAATTGGCGGTTAAAAATTCTCCTAAGTTGGCAACTAAAAAGTCATCGGAGTTAATCACTGAAAATCGTTGCCGGCAATTGTTGGAGGTAGCCAAAGGTGGAGGAACGATGGCGTTGAACATAATTTTGAATAAAATATTAATTATGAACTTTATATAAAAAATTCTTTACAAAAATTCGTACACTTTAGACTCATAATAAATGCAAAGAATACAATCTATTAAGAAGTATTTATTTGGTCCTCTTAAAACACTATATAGTATTATTTATATGATATTTTTATTTAATTATATAACTATTAAAATACTCTACATAATATAATATTAATTCACATTTATTAAGTAAATACAAAACAAAAATAACATATTTAATATATATATATATTTATTTATTTATTAAAAATATTATATAAATAATACCTTATGACCGACGGGACTACCCAATAATTTTCCCCCTATTTAAGATCGAAAATCACCACCTCCCTTTATTTTACAGAAAATCGTATCTAGCTATTAGCCATGGCTTTCTTTACTTTATCCAAGCATCCAGTTTTTAAAGAGTAAATTACATTTACCTTTTTTAAAATTTTTGACAAAAATACTAACTATCTCTGTAATTTTAAAAATTACACTAATATCTTATTAAATTTGATTTTAATATTAAATTAGCCTAATTCCGTTAAAATTAACAAAATTCATCCCAAAACCACTATCAATACCACCCTAACCCGAAACTACCTCCAACTCACCTGAAAATCACCCTCCCAAACCACCCCCTCTCTCTCTATGCCATTTCTCTCTATTCTTTATACCATTTTTCTCTCTCCATCTCTCTGCTTTATCCCAAACCGCCACCGCCATACTCTCAAACCCTTTTCCTGCCACCGTCACACCCCTAAATCTCTGGTATGCCGCCATCGCCATACCCTCAAACGTTCGCCGCCATCGCCATACCCCCAAACCCAGTTCGTCGCCCGAGTCCACTCATTCTTGGTCGATACTCACTCAACGAGAAAGAGAAGCAATTGGGTGAGTTTCAAGCTAAGTTCGCGTACACGCCGATTCTCGATAATCTAAAATACCCGTATTTTTACAGTGTTAGACTCGAAGCGGTGTCAGTCGAAAAGTGGAGGATTGCGGCGCTGGAGAGCTTGAAAAAGGTTGATAGTGCCGGGAACGGTGGGATGGTGGTAGGTTCCGGGACTACGTTTACCATTTTGCCTTCGTAACTGTACGAATCAGTGGTGCGTGATAAGGGAAGGGAGAAGATGAAGGTTGGTTGCGTGATGCTGATGAACGGCGGTGATGATGCGGATGAAAGTAGGTGGCGTCCACCGCCACCGCCACACCCCCAAACCATTCTATATACATATATATATGTATGTATGTATATATGTATGTATGTTACAGAGAGAGAGAGAGATAGGTGACCGGCGCCAACACTGCCGACCCCTACACTAACCCCACCGCCCGTCACCGACCACCACCTTCTCTCTTTATCTTGCTCTCTGCTCTCTCCCTCTCTTCCTCTGCTGTCTCTCTCTCTCTCTCGCGCGGCGGTATGGGGGGGTCGATGGTGGTTTTGGGGTGTGGCGGTAGCGGGAGAAGGGTTTGGGGGTGTGGCGATGGCGGTTTGGGAGAGAGCAGGGAGGGAGGGAGATGGCATGGAGGAGAGAGAGAGAAACGACAAAGAGAGAGATGGTGGTTTTGGGGTGGTTTGGGAGAATGGTTTTTAGGTGAGTTGAAGGTGGTTTCAGGCTAAGGTGGTATTGGGATGAATTTCGTTAAAATTAACGGAATTGAGTTAATTTGATATTAAAATAAAATTTTAAAAAATATTATATAATTTTTAAAATTACAAAAATGATGAGTATTTTTGTCAAAAATATCATCAGTCAGTGTAATTTACCCTTTTTTACATTATCCAGAGTTTTACTCTTCTCTTTCCTCATTTTTGCCACCTCTACCGATGCAGTATATATATTTGTAAATCTGTTCTTTTTCTCTTTCTGCAGGCAAACAGAGAAAGGAAGGTTGGGGCAACGCCATGGACGGAAGCCGCGATTCTCATGTCAACGCCGGCCGTGGAGGTGGCGCTGGCGGTGGAGGAGGTGTCGCATCCGCCGGCGTTCAGGTCCACCACACTCGGAGACTACCGGATTTCCTCCAGAGCGTGAATCTCAAGTACGTAAAATTAGGTTATCACTATTTGATCTCGAATTTGTTGACTCTCTGTTTAATCCCTGTAATGGTCGTCGTATTGGTCGAGGCCTTGCAAACGAACCCCGACGATATCCGGCAGCTATGGCTTCACCTTCAATACAATCTTGTCAGCGTCATAATTTTTTCTACCTTTTTGGTTTTTGGTTTGACGGTCTACATCATGACTCGTCCTCGATCGGTTTATCTCGTCGATTATTCTTGTTATCGTGCTCCCGATCACCTCAAAGCCCCGTTCCACCAGTTCATGGAGCACTCGAGGCTCACTGGGGACTTTGACGAGACGTCGCTTGAGTTTCAGCGCAAGATCTTGGAGCGTTCGGGGCTCGGGGAGGAGACTTATGTACCGGAGGCGATGCACTATATCCCGCCGCGACCGTCGATGGCTGCCGCGAGAAATGAGGCCGAGCAGGTCATGTTTGGTGCTTTAGACACTCTGTTTGCTAACACCTCTGTTAAACCCAAGGATATTGGTATTCTTGTTGTGAATTGTAGTTTGTTTAATCCCACACCTTCTCTTTCTGCTATGATTGTTAATAAGTATAAATTGAGGGGTAATGTTAGGAGTTTCAATTTGGGGGGTATGGGTTGTAGTGCGGGGGTGATCGCGGTGGATCTTGCCAAGGATTTGCTGCGGATTCATTGGAATACTTATGCCGTTGTCGTTAGTACTGAAAACATAACTCAGAATTGGTATTTTGGGAATAAGAAGGCTATGTTGATTCCCAATTGTTTGTTTAGAGTTGGGGGTGCTGCGGTTTTGTTATCTAATAAGCCGGCTGATAGGAGGCGGGCTAAGTATAAGCTTGTCCATGTTGTGAGGACCCATAAGGGAGCAGATGATAAGGCTTTTCGATGTGTTTATCAAGAGCAGGATGATGCTGGGAAAACTGGCGTCTCCTTGTCGAAAGACCTCATGGCAATTGCTGGTGGAGCTCTTAAAACCAACATCACTACATTGGGTCCTCTTGTGCTCCCAATTAGCGAACAGCTTCTGTTCTTTGGTACTCTGGTGGTTAAGAAATTGATTAATAAAAATGCCAAGCCTTATATCCCGGATTTTAAACTGGCATTTGATCATTTTTGCATACACGCTGGGGGAAGGGCAGTGATCGATGAGCTGGAGAAGAATTTGCAGCTGCTGCCAATACATGTGGAAGCTTCTCGGATGACACTCCACCGATTTGGGAACACATCATCGAGTTCCATTTGGTATGAACTGGCATATACTGAGGCCAAAGGGAGGATTAGCAAAGGGCACCGAGTCTGGCAGATTGCATTTGGGAGTGGTTTCAAATGTAATAGTGCAGTCTGGCAAGCACTTCAAAATGTGAAGCCATCTCGTAGTGGTCCCTGGGAGGATTGCATTGATATGTATCCTGTAAACCTAGTCTCGTAGCTAAGCCAGAGGGTTATATTAATCATTCAGGGTATTGCCCATCAGTGGCTTAGTCTTTTGTGTGATCTTCTGAATTTATTGCTTTTGTACTTCCTTGGGTCTCTTCATTTGATCATTGAGATGTGTTCTCTTTTTTAGTTTTACTTATGTATATAGTACTAATTGATTTGATGTTTTGCTGTGCGTGTACTTTCTCTAAGATTTTTGTGTTGCATGCTTGTGATTGTGATAGTGCTGACTGAGTCTACCTTTATTGTAAATTCCAAATTCAAAGTGCCATCTCATCGTTTTCCATTTCTTTATAGAGTTGAGCACATGCCACTCATCCTTATACACTGTCCTCAATTCTGAGCTGCACTAGTTGTTACAGTTAAGTGGGAAGTTTCCACAAAAGGATTAAGCTTAAAAAATGCTCAAATTTCCTGTTTTTAAGCTGACATTTAGGTCACTACTGCAAATTCTCATTTATCTGTCCAATTATCTGATGATATGCCTTTGTGTGGGCTTAATATACAATATTTTGGCATTTTGCTCTATGGAAATAATATATTATAAAAGCGGAAACTGAAAGAATTAAGATATGCTTTTGGAGGAGTATGCATTTGTAGCAAATTTGGGATAGATCATTTGATGACTTACACGTGGTTACTGGTTAGTGTTAGAAAAATGTAAAAACGCTGATGGTAGACACTGTTTATCAATTAGTATTTTTCTCTTTCAATTCATCATAATTGGAAGAAGTTCGCTTGTCCTCTTGCTACTTGTTTATTTTACAAATGTGTTATGTTATCCCATACTTTCCTTCAGCTGTGACCCAAAGATTATAGGTACTGGGTAAACAATATCGTGGAATTGTCAGATTAGGATTTATTCTGTTTAATCCTTAAACTGGATGTGGAAGAAAAATCAACAATGTAATCATTGCCCTGTCACCTTAAAGATTTTCATGAGTCGTCATTGAGCCTGTAAATGAGTATATTTTTATGTATGTCTAAATATTAAGTTGCCTTTGGTTTACCATCTTTAAAGTGATATCCTTTATACTAAGACCAGATTTACATGTTGATAAGCATATTAGGAATCAAACCTAGCTCTTCCTCTAAGTAGGGTGGAGGGTTGAATTTTCTCTTAACACAGCCTTATTTACTTTAACATATGCAATTCTCATACCATGATGCCATTTGTAAACTAGTACTCATGTAACTCAACTAGCTTGCAAGTAACAGATATTATGCCCAAGTACTTCTGTCCCATTGTTTTGAACAAGGGAAATTGTTTAGATACTCAAGTAATGGCATGGGATGCTTTCTAAATCTTTCATGATTCCTGCATTTTTTCCCTTTAACTTGTGAAGTTTGAAGTAAGACATGTTTCACAAAGTTGGCTTATTGAAATTTAATCTTGTGATGAATTTACATGAGTCTGCCTTTATTATAATATAGTACCCATGAGTCTGCCTTTTTATACGAGCTTCCCAAATTAGCCATGCTTTCCGTCTTTTGTCTTGTTATCTTAAATCTTAATAGCTTAGCCACAAGTTCTAGATCGAATTTCCTCAATTCCATCCATGCCTTTGAGTTTAAAACTATCATGTCTTGATCAAACTAATTGGTTTCTAGTTAATAAAGGAACCTTCTAGCCTTTTATTTTAGTTTTTAGCTGTTCCCCTCTGGATTGTGTATCTACATGCATGCAAAACTCATTTTCAAGAGATTTTAACAATTTATTTGGCCTTGACTGTTAAATTGCCTTCTCGTTTTTATGCATACTGAGTACATCTTTGCTGTCATTAGATTTTTTTTTTGTCCTTGTATTGTTTAGTTCACATTAATAGTTTTTGGTATGTTCCTATATATAACTTTTCCATTTATTAGGTACAGAAAAGAGTGGAGTAGTATTGGTTATAGGTTTATATTGTAGCTATTCTTTTCAAGTTGACTTTAGTATTGATAATTTCTCTGGAGTGAAAATAAGCTTGAGGAGACATATACAGAAAAATGATGGGTTCCCAAATGGAAGGCATTCCATTGATAGATGTCTTGGGAAGTTGATAATTTGCTCATGATATATTGAACTGCTAAAGCATCGAACTGGTACCATTCACTCCTCCAAAGGGAAACACCAACCCAAAAGTGAGGGGCCCTACAATATGAACCAATCACATTCGAGTTGGGCAATACTTGGCAATGCCCAGGAGCACCCAATCTCTCCCTCCAGATGCCAGTGTTTGTTTCTTATTCCGTTCTGTCAATGATGTAATATGAGAGCAAGCTATGATGCCAGAGGATACTGAACATTTGGTTAATTCTACTTATGGGATGAGGTTTGTTGAACTTGTCTCTACACTGTTATAGTCGTTTACCAATAGTTAAATTTCGTTCCTCACTCTCCTTGAAGTACCCCCAGGGCTTAGGCCCGGTAATCACTCTGTATACGTGAGATGGGGTTGCGGGAGACTACATGTACCTGGACATTGCTCGAGGTAAATCCTTGGACGCTCTTGTTGGCAACAAGAGAAGTAGGACATTCTCCTTTGCTATGGTAGAAAATAGAAAAGCAACAACAAAAAGAAAAGCACAATCACATAAAGACACATGATTTACTCGCACAAAATTAGGTTACGTCTATGAAGTTGCAGTGATTTTACTATGGGAGAAAGCAATATGATACAAGGGTACAAAATCTTAAGTAGAAGTAGCGAATATTAATGACTGTGTGTGTGTGTGTATGTTTTCTAGGGAAACAAAATGACTTGCTTTCATTGGTGTTCATTTAGGTTTAGAAGACCTCTTATCTGTTGCTCATTAACCATAACTCTGACAGCAGTACTACAATTTCATAAAAGTTTTTCAGAATTGTCCCAGAATTCAAAATTGAAAGAGTCAAATTCACTTGGGTGTGTGGGACCACACAATTGAGTAAATATGATCCATCAATTTGAAATTCTTGAGGACAATTTTGGACTTCTGTTTTTCATGGATAAATACCTTTTCTGTAACACTTGAAGGGTTGCTCCATTCCCCATATATTTTGAGCCTTTTCTTTCCATTTCCATTTCCATTTCCATTTCCTTCTCTTTTTGTTGATTTCCACTTGTTTATCAAGTCAAAAAAGGTGGTCCTCTAATTGGAGATGGGTTTTGATTTTCTACTTTTTAACTACAAATTGTGAGTTCTTTTCAACCAATCCAGTATCTTATTTCTAGCCATTTCGAACTTATTCTCCAAACTTGTGTGGTTGGCAAAGTTGTGCTTTCAAAAGCACTATTCAGGCCAGCTGTTTTTTTGAAAACATATTTGAGAGATGGAACTATGTTGAGTTCCCTCCTCAATCCTCATCATGCTTCCAATTATTCTGCATTGTTACTTTATTGAGCTTCCAAGTGTTTTTCTCTTCCAATATTTTTGGATTGGAGTTTCCCCGGGTTTCTTTTTTCCATCATAATAATAAGACGTCTTTTATAAAAAAAAAACCCAATTGTAAGTTGAAAAGAGCATATTTTGATTTTAATTTCTTATTTTTTGCTTTTTTAGTAAGCTATCTATTCTTATTCCAAACTAGTTCTCAACAAATAAAGTCTACTACCATCTTAAAAAGTTTTTAAAAAAATCTATCGGCATTCCAAACAAATTTAAAAGTAAAAAAGTTAAAATAAATTCCTGTTTGAGTCACATTGTTTGGAATTCTAAAAAAACTAATCTTTTTTTTTTTCATCTCAATTCAAGAAAAAACTCTCTCTCTCTCTCTCTCTCTCTCTTATATTTATATGTTTGGAACTCTAAAAAAATTAGTCTTTTTTTCTCATCTCATTTTAAGAAAAAACACACACACTCTCTCTCTCTCTCTCTCTCTCCTTTATTCGTCCCTCTTTCTCTCTGCCCTCTCTCTCTCTCCCTCTGCTCCCTTGCTCTCTCTTCGTCCCTCTTTCTTTGCGTGCGGCAGCGGGGCGTGCGGTGTGGGGTGGCGGTATCTGCCATCTCTCTCTCTCTCCTCTTATATATATATTATAGATAGTTGTGGGGTGATGGTTTTGATTTTGAGAGGTGATTTTAGGAGTGATTTTCGTTAAGTAGTTAACGAAAATTTAACGGTTGAACTAATTTAATATAAAAATTAAACTCGAAGTTAGATTAGAGATATAATTTAGAAATTACATGGGAGATGATTGATGTTTTGGTAAACTTTATAAGATGTCAATGTAATTTATTCAAAAATAAAATAAAAGATTGAATATAGATTGGACAATATAAAATGGGTAAATTATATTGACCTCCTATGAGGTTTATGAAAATATCTATCACAATCTCTTGTGATTTTTAAAATGCCATTAATTTTTTATTTGGTTTAATTTTTGCATCAAATTAGTACAACCGTCAAATTTTTGTCATCACTTAACGGAAAAATTATTTTTCAATGTATATATTTTTATTAAAAAATAATATATTAAAATCATTTTTCATCAAAAATTATTTTTATTATTATATAAAAAAATAATATATTATTTTATAATAAAAAAATATACATTGAAAAATAGTTTTTTTGTTAAATAATAACGAAAATTTGACGGTTGAATTAATTAAATGTAAAAATTAAACTAGATAAGAGGTTAGTGACATTTTAAAAATTACAGATGAGATAGTTGATATTTTTGTAAATTTCAGAAGAGGTTAATGTAAGTTACCCATATAAAATTAGGTAACATAAAATTATTTAGCCTAAAATAGGAGATTTTATCTAAGTCCTATTTAAAATACTTGTTTTGGAATAAGATTTAATTAAATATGAACGTTCCACTAAGTCCAATTATTATTTTTTATACCAAAATTATCCCCTAATAGAATGTGAAGAAGCAACAGAGAGAAAACGAATGGAAATGAGAGAAAACGGATCTAAAGAAGCAAGCTATCAATGGAGGTCTCGAATGAGACGTGGGAATGCCATCAACGGCGGTGATGATCTGAACAAAAGGATTAGCATGGACTCTGAAATCTTTTCTTAATCAAATCAATTAAAAAAATAATTTTTTTACGTTTTTAATCAATCCATATCGTGAAATGCAAAAAGTAAAAAATTAAACATCTAAACTCAACACACGAAATTTTTTACGTGAAAAATTTAACTTGGATAAAAAATCACGGGATTATCAAGTCCAGGTAAATCAAACACTAACCAATTGAACAATTACAAAATACCTATTTACAGATTTTGATCGAATTTTTAATCCAAACACTTTAAGTTATTTTGCTGAATCTACGTGCATCGTTCCCCGTTTGATCGCCACAGCAACGAATTCTCGAAACTTCACACGTATTTAATTCTCAATACTTTTATATTGGCAGAATCTTTCGTCGGTAAACTTAAAACGCCTTCTAAGTTGAATATGAACAATCTCGAAATTTTTGAAATTCGAAAGTAACTTTTGATTTTCTTTAGAATATTTTGATTATTGAAGTGCAGAAGTTAATTTTTGTGGTTGGCCTATGATCCTTTATATATACTTAAAAATTAGGCAATTGGAATTTCAATCGAATTAAAATTGCCTGGGATTTTTTCGAGCGGTCATGTGCCATACTGTATTCTGTCGTGTCGAATCCTGCGTTGACTGCTTATACTCTTGGCTTGTACAGTTGTACTTCAGTCTTCTTGCTTCAATAATAGTTTGATCAAAATCTTCTAATACAATACAAACTCATGATTCCAAATCAAGCTAGGATAATCACTAAGAAACCCAAACAAATCAGAATTCCTAAAAATATCCAACCATAAAACTTCTAAACACATTATGAGTTTTACACTAATAATATAATCTGAATTGTCATAATAAATATAAAAATTAAATAATAATTAATTTCTTAACAAACTCTAATCCCGAGCAACAGCACCACCCAGCCCAGCAATCGTCGCGGTCGTCTTGCTCTTTTCTAGTGCTAGCAGCCATGTCCATGGCAACAAAAAGATGAGATGCATATTTAGTTAAACATGTGTGATATTCTCAGTATATTTAGTTAAAAATGCATGATTGTAGTGAGTGAGACATTTGTTTATGAAAATGAAATAATATTTTGAACAAAAAATAAGTCATTTTACAATGCCTTATTTTATGTAAATGAAATATTTATTGAACAAATGAAATATTTAATCGATTACACAAAGTTAACTCTTACATATTTTTTTAATAATATATAATATTTTATTTTGTTAATATAGAATTGAATTATTTAATAAATAATAACACATTCATATTTAAAATTAATCAAATTGAATGTATTATTTATTTTGGTAGAAAATGAGACAGTGTTTTTGGTAGAAAAATGAGACCATGTTTCAGTTCCCCTTCACAAAGAGGAATCATAGATCTCTCATTCTCTCCCTAGGCGGCTTACATTACATATAGAGAAGACGGAGTCATTGAAGATGAAGCTCTTTGTTGCCGTAGTGGTGATGATTATAGCCGTCTCCGTCGCGCATAGCATTGCTGCCACTGAAGCTCTAGCATCAAGCCCCATCTTTGATGCCGCTGTCTTCGTCCCGTCTTTACCGTGCACAGTGTTGCCGCCACCAAAGCTCTAGCACCAAGCCTCGTCTTCGATGTCGACGTAGATAGCGCATGATTTCTTCGCTCTTTCTCTCTTCTCTCCCCGCATTTACGCAGAGAAAGGTAGTAAGAGAGAGAACATTAAGCGTAGGGTTTGAATTAAGGGGCATATTTGTTTATACAATCAATAGATTTAAAAAATAGAATCTTATTGTATATTCAAAAAGTAGTTAGGACTAATAATAAAACAAATTCTCTAGATAGGGGTGTATAAGAGACTCGAGAAACTCAAAAATTGAACCAATCTGACTTCAATGGGTTGGGTTGATTCGATTTTTACAAATAATTAGCTTGGTCCTAGTTTTCAAAAAAGACAAACCGATAATATTGGTTCGGTTCTTGGGTTAATTTGTGATTAACCCGAACTAACTCAAAAACCGTATATATATATATATAAAGAAATAAAAAATATTAACTATTAGATTACATATATAATTATTGTGAGATTCATATAGAAAAAAAAATTAGCTTTACAAAAAAAAAAGAGTTATTAGGTTAGATAATTATTATTAATTTTTATTTATTTGTTATATGTCATTTATATCTATAAATTTTTTATTAGATATTTGTTATTCTTTTTACAAAATAGATTGTAAAATAATTATTTAAACGTTTATTTCATGTTTTTATTATAATGTACGAGTCTTAACTTTTATTTATTATTTATTTTAAAATTTTAAAATTCATACATAGTGATTTTTTTCATGCGCGCAAAGTAATTTTTAAAATTCATGGAACCGTGGTTCTAAACCGAACAAATTCGATTTTTATTGGTTTAATTTGGTTTGGTTCTATAATATGATTAGATTGGTTCTGGGTCCAAAAAATTGAAATTGATAAAAATTAATTCGGTTATAAATTTAATACAGAACCCAACTAAATTGTCGCATGTACACCCCTACCTCTAAATAGAACCCCCAATTGATTTTTTTAAAAATAAAATGTATTATTTGTTTTGAAAAACTCATATGACAAAAATTCGACATTCTGAAATGTTTCATTTTTTTTTTATCAAAATATTGTTTCGTTCTCTTTAATGAATGTCTCATTTTATGTAATTATTATATGCTCAAGTAAATACAAATAACAAAATGGTGATGAATCGTATAAACTCCTCTAGACTCTTGCTTTCTTTTTCTCGTTCTCTCTCTACTCTTTTTCTTGTCTTCTCTCTATAATGACGATGATAATAACATGTTATTATCTAATACTTGTTATGATTCTTCCATTGAAGTTGCCTTTATTCTATCTCCATAAATGAAATGTTGCAGAAATTCTCATTTGGTAAATTTGTTTCCATTTCATGCTGAAACTTGAAAAAGAATATCAAGATTTTAATTATTTTGTGTGTAGTAAAATGATAATGTCAGCTATTGAATTATTCTACATCTAGACAATTATAAGTAATTAAAAAATAAATTTATCACACAAATAAGATACTTACAATTTCTTATATAAAAAATTCAAACTCAGGTAAAAATCACATGGCTAAGCCAAGTTCAGGTAGATCAAGTATTATACCAATGAACAGTTACAAGACCTACTTACAGACACTAGTTGAATGCTCAACTTAGACACTTTAAGCTTCACTTATCGAATTCACGTACATTGATTCCCGTACTCGAGCAACGAATCCTCAAAATTTTACAGACAGAATCTTCCGTGAGTAAATTTAAAAATTCTTCTAAATCGAACATGAATGTTCTTTGTCCTTTTTGGGACTTAAAAGACACTTAGAGTGAAAAGAGCGGTTACATAACTAGTTTGAAATTTAAAATTTAAAATTTAAAATTATTATGAGTATATTTAGAAAAAAAAAAAGTATGACTCGCTTCAAGAGTGTTTTTTTAATAATAGTATAAATTTTTGACACAAGATTTTTATTAAAAATAAGACTTACAACTCCACCATGACTCTTAAGATATTAAAGACAACTCTATTATTAACAAAATAGAAATTTTAATTTAACGAGGATTTGACAAATCAAACATGGATTGAAAGTTTAAATAGTATCATTGTATAAATTAATATAAATTTTTTTTACTAAAGATGAAAAAAAACCTTTAAAAAGGTTTTAAAGTGGTTTTGTAAGTTTTTTTCGTAATATATAAACTTTTTAAAAAAAATTAGTCATTCTTTTACATTTTCTAGTTTCTTGTAATGAGAAAAATATAAAATGTATAAGTGTGTTAAATAATGTAAAAAAATTCATTAAAGATAAAAAAACCACATAATAAAAAGCTATCCCAAATAATTGTTATCAACGCCATTGACTTATGTGTCTTCATTTTAAAAATTGATAAAAAAAGATCTACAAATTTAGAAAGGATCAAACCCCAGACTCTGTCTCTTAAAAAAACGTAAAACATCTTACCAATTTCTTTAAGCGTAAATTAGTGATAGGTCCCGCTTTGAAAGGTTATTTATGGATAAGTTATTTTCAAAAGTTATATATCCCACTAGGTCCTATTTTAAAATTTGTAAGAAAAAAAATTAACTTTTACACCCCTAGTTGATAGTAATAGCATAACGATATATATGGATCGATTTATATCATATCTAATACTTTAAAATTTTTATTTTCTTAATTTTTGCTGTTTCATACGACCACTAAAATTTGATCACTTTTAACTTTATGTTTATGGTAATTGCATAGAAGCATTTATAATAATGTTTTTGTTAATCTATTTTCTGTTGTTTTTCGTTATCTATCACTTGGCCGTTTCATACTTGCTAAAATACAGAAAATAATATACATTAAGGTTTCATTAAATGACCGTTTCATTTCGTTGCGTGTATATTAAAATGCAGAAAATGATACACATTAAGGTTTAATCAAATGGTTACTTTATTTTATTACATACATATTAAAATGCAGAAAATGATACAATTAAAGTTTCGTTAAATAATACACATGAATTTAACTCATTTTCAAAAATGACAAATATGAAATAATAATATTTTCAGAAATGATACACATCTAAAACAATGCCAGTTTTTGAAATGATACAGATTAAGAGTTTTTAAAATAATAAACATGAAACAATAATATTTTCTTAGAACATTTTAAGATATTATTTCACGTGTATTAATTTTAAAAATGATATTGTAACATGCGTATTATGTTCTATTACAAAAATAAAGTTGTCATTCAATTAATTTGTTTCATTTTTCTTTGTAATTTTAGCAAAAATAACAAAAAACGATATAAAATAGATTAACCAAAATATTATTAATGTGTATTATTTTATGGTACAAAAAATAAATCAGCCACTTAATTAATGTGTATCATTTTCTACAATTTTGCCAAAGATGATTAAAATTAATATAAAATAGAATAAGTAAAATATTATGACAAAAAATAAAGCGACTAAACTCAACCATTTAATAATACAAATTTTTTGCAGAAATACAATTAGCACGGGATATGATTCTGTAAATGATAGTAATTGCCATTTAATAAAATAAATTTTTTAAAATTTTTTTTAAAATTTTTTTATTTTAATTATAAAATCAATTAAACTTAAAAGAGTTATAAAAATCCATTTTTTTGATATTTTTTTAAAAAAACTTTACGGAATACCCAAATTTTCAAAAGGACTTATCCTGAACCATCTTCTTAACAAAAAAAAAAAAGACCCATTCCCAATTTACTCTTTCTTTAAAGGAAGACAATTTCGCTTTGTGATGTAAAATATTTTATTTAAAATTAATATTTTATTTATTTTTTGTTAATCAAATACTGAAAAATATGTAATATATTTTATCAAAAAATATTTTACATTGAAAAGAATGGAGCCTAAGAGTACATATTTTGTACATTTATTCATATTTTTTAATTATATTTAATAATTTACACTTTTTAAAATTTTAAATGCGAATGAATGGATATGAATATTGTCATAAAAACGTAAAAGATATTTTATTATAAAAAATAAATATAGATGAATGGATAATAACAATATATTATTACTGTTAAGTCTTGCTTGATAACCGCGGTAGATTGAGTGAGATTAATAGTGGGGTATGATTAAGAATGAGACGATGTGAGATTGTTAATGAAGTGAAATTAATTTTTTTGTATTTAATTTGGATAGAATTAAGTAATAAACTATACAAACTTATATTTGATTTGAGTAGAATTAAATAATATGATATTAGATTAAATTTATGAATTTTTAATATTATTCTTGTACTAAAAAAATAGTAAATATATTTTAGTTTTTTATATTAGCTACTAAGTTAATTTATTTTAAAAATAACTTAAATAAGCTAATAAGTTAAATTTTATGTTATTTATTTTAATATTTTTTTATTTTTAATTATTTTTTTTTTATTTTTCAAATTCACTTATTGGATTAAATAAATTAGAACTGATAAGTTAATAAGTTAAATCTTTAAATATTAATATTTATATTAATATAAAATATAGTAAATTACTTAATCTTTGGAATGTTAACATTCTAACAAGTTAATGGCTTTTTACTCATTTTTGTTTTTATAATTTTTTTATAAAAAAATATTTTTAAATTACACTATTTTACATAATAAAAATGTTTACTTACTTTTATTGATAAAAAAAAGGTATTAACATTAAAAAATAAATTATTTTTTATTATACAAAAACAATAGTACTACTTTCAAAAAAAAAAATTGTTCTATTTAAAAATAATTCTCTCAACCATTCTATGAAATTCTATTTAAAAATTATTTTTTTTCAATTTTTTTTTTTAGCTTTTGAGGTTTTTTGATTTTTTGATTTTTTTGTTTAGCAAAATTCCATTTAGACTTAATGGAAAATTTGAAATTTTATATTCGATTTATTTAATTTTTTTATAATTTAAAATTTATTAATTCTTTAATCAAACAAATTTTTAATTTTTTAACTGAAAATAACTTCAAATTAAAAAATGGATTTAAAATCAATTTTCGCAACAACACTTTAAAAAGAACAAGCATTGTTGAAAATTGATATGTATCATAGTACTATCACTGGTTCGTGGTTCCAGGCAGCATGGGTTACGACAGCTGGCACAGACAGGTACGTAATGACATGGCTTGGGGAAAGCGCGGAGCAGACTACCCAAGGGCCTGTTTGGGCAATTTCTAAGATGACTTCTTTTTGTGTGTAAAAAAATCAACTTTTAAGCAGCAGTATTTGTTTTTTAAGAAAATTTAACTACTTTTTTTTATTTTTTAATTCAAAAAAAAAGATAAAATATAACTTTAACGTTTTAATTTTTTTTCAAATAAAATTACTATAAATACCTTTACATAAAAAAATTCATCTTATTCACAAAAATAAAAAAAATTACGCTAATATTCTAAACACTATAATTTAAAAATTAAAATTAAAAATATTTTAATAAAAAATATAAAAAATATAAAAAATAATTACTATAAAAAATAATTCCAAATAATAATAAATTTTTTTAAAATTTGAGAGAAACAACCACCCCGGCTACTTAAATCGGTCTATAATTATTTTTTAATAATTTCATCACTTATTTAATCCTATATCTAAATATGCCCTAAATATAAAACAGCCACGTATATGTGGTGGTACAATCACGTGAAATTCATCCCTCTAAAATCTAAATACAAATTTACCACACGATCGTACAATCATGTGAAATTCTTCCCTTAAAGGTTGGTTAACAGGGTATTTCTCCAAGCTTTTATGGTTAATTTCTAGCTTTAATTTTGTTATTAATTTTAATAATAAATTATATATATATATATATATATATATTTTTAAATTCATAATTTTTGTTAAGTTATGATTAATTTTTTTTATTTTAACTATAAATTAACATATTTATTTTGCACTCATTTTTTACTACAAATTATTAATTTAAACAATACTAAATACTCGCTATATAATTCATGTACTTTGTATTAACGGTATTCATGTATCGGACCAACCTACTCAAATTCAATTCGATCAATATGACAATGGATAGTTTTGCCCATAACGTCATTACATAACGGGTTTTTTAATTTTTTTTTTCTCGAACGCATGATAATCGGGTTAGCTATTGAGTATAGCCACTTATCGAATGCAATCCGACCAATAATTATTTAATTTTATGAACTTCTACATTTAGTGCCGAATAGTGATTTTTTTTTTTGATTAAAAAGGGGGGAGTTGCCGGGGTTTGAACCCCAGTTGGGTGAAGGCCCATTGAGCACCGACTACTTGGGTTAAGGGCTTCCTCTCGGATTGTGATTGGTAACTATTGAAAACATTAAATTTAATTGGCTATTATTCTATAATTTAATTGGTCATTAATTGATTTCTAATAAATTCAATTGGCAATTCAATTTCAGAATCAATACCTTTAATTGGTAACTGATTTTCATATTCATTTTTTTTTATAACTCTCTATGAGAGAAAAGTTCTATATAAGGATTCCTCTAGTATTCTGCAGATGGATGGCATGTGGATGAAAGTAAGTGTGGAAAACAGAATACAAGAATATGAATGATACAAATTCTGATATACAAGTTGTGAAAGAGAGAAAGATAAACAAGGTAATTTTGAGTAGCCGATCTTTAGAGGTGTTTCAACGTTTGAGTAAACTGTTTTATCCTGAGAGAGTGAAACTGGTAGAGATACTTACAATACCGTTGGTAGGCGGTGAATTATTCTTACAAAATTTGAGTTTACAGGACTCGATTTACATATTCTGTTCATGTTATTTTCTGCAGTTTCGTTTTATGTAAATTTAGTTTATTGTAATCGTTGAAAATATAAAAAATATGTATTTTCTGAATCACCGAACATATCTTGCGTTATATTTCTCCCAACAGTAACTAGTTTAAAAACTAGATTTTTTTTGTTTTTTTTATGTTTTTAGTCAAAAAGCTAAATTGGCTTCAAAATAGATTATTTGATAACTTAACTTTTAAACTAATTTTTTTTAAAGTTGGTTATTTAGGTAAAAAGTTAACTTTTTTTTGGATACAAAGTTGACATTTTAACCATTTTTTTATATTTAATATTAACAATTATATGTAATTAATAGTGTTAGTAAATAAATTATGAATAAGGGATGCTATTGTATTTTAAAAGTTGTGAGATTTTGATTTGAATATTTTAAAATTTTGTGTTTTGATTTGAGTTTTTAGCTTTTTAATTTTTTTGATTTTCTTACCAAAAGGGTAAGGTTGATTTTTTTTTGCGATTTTAGCCGCAGGGCCAAAAAAAAAAGCCTAAGTTGCCAATCATGGCTGATTGTAAGTTTAATATTTGTGTAAAAATAATGTACTTTGGGTCTGTGTAGTTTAATTGATAAATTTATGATATTTTAAATTATAAGTATATTAAAAAAATAAAATTTTAATTAAAAAAATAATTATATTTGACTAAAAATAAAATGAGCTCAACAAAAAATATTCAAAATAGATAAATTCAAATTACTAAATTAAACCGCATCCATCCATGAATCCATCAAATTCATGATGGACTCAAAATTGCCGAACTCATTAATTAATTACGAATGACAAAATCAAAACTCAAATACATATAAATGGTGTTTATTATTACTGAAACTAGTAACTCTTATAGATCATAATTTGTAGTAAAAATTACGAATATTTGATAAAAATTATAATTTCTAACTAAAATAAAAAAATTATAAATTATAATAAAAATTATAATTATTTAAAAAAATTTATAATTTATAACTAAAATTAATAATATAAAATTAAAAATTACTAACAATAATTTTATCAAATAACCTATCATCAAATAATAAGTTAGAGGCCCATATATACCAACGCAACCCAACCCATAATACCTCCACTTTGCATCATTTTGGATGGCGACGCAATTTACGCGACAGCATCCAAAGACGAGTAAGTGCTAAAGAGCCAATCAATAATTTGGGTGGGGGCAGTACACGACGGAATGATGAGGAAGATGGCAGGGCGTGGGCGAGCCAGAGTTTGACTTTTTAGGTTAAGCTCCTTTTCATTGGGGTTAAGCTCTTTTTTTTTTTTTTTTTCTTTTTTTAAAATTATTTTTTCTTTTTTTTTTCTTTTTTTTAAAAAATTATTATTATTATTATTATTATAACAATGAGATAAATCGAAATTAGAAGTCGAATTGATAAACAAGTGAAAGAGTAACTTAATCACGGGAATAGATGTATTGCTGCTCCATTGGACAATCAATTTGTTTAGTTTAATTCAGATCAAAAAATTATTTAGCTATTTTAAAATGATATTTGTCATTGTTTAAGTTTCATTTTGATATGCAAAAATTACTAATACATTTTAAAGATTTAATTGGAAATTAGTTTTAAAATAATTATTTTGTATTTTTCACTAAAAATTTAAATTTGGTTCAAATTATAAGTATATTGTTTGGTAATTTAATTTTTAAAATAGCTTTTTTAAAGTTAATTATTTGAATAAAAATTATTTTTTTATTTTTTTGTTCAAAGTGAATAATTTACCCTTCTATATTTTGATATTAATAATTATATATAATTAGTAATGGTAGTAAATAAGTTACGAATAAAATGTATTATTATATTTCAAAAATGATAGGAGTTTGAATAAAGTATTATGGAAGTTTGTGTTTTGATTTAATTTTTTAGCTTTTTAATTTTTTGGCTTTTTTGCCAAACGACCAATCTTGATTTTTTTAGTATTTTTAGTCAAAAAGTCAAAAAGTTAAGATTGTCGATCAGGACCTAAGACTTCATTTGGTAATTTAATTTTAAATTGAGTTTTTTTAATCTTTTTGCTTAAAGTTAAAAAGTCATTTAAACATACTTTCTTAACTTCCAATTTTTGCATTTTTACTTTTTGACTGTTGACCTTTTGCTTTGTTTTTTTTTATTTTTTATATAAAATACTTTAATTTCTTTTTAAGAAATATCATAGTCCCCGTCTCCCCCACTGTCCCTGTTGTCCCCGTCCCT
>JAOTRH010236751.1:0-40676 GCA_034768845.1 Heliamphora exappendiculata | reverse complement strand
CCCCTTTTTTTATTTTTTTTATTTTAACCAAAAAAAATTATAGAGAAAGAAAAAAATATTGCAAAGCAATAAAAAAGACTTATTCGTGGCTAAAACCACTGGAACCACCACCGGTTGCCACCGTCAACCACCGCCGTTTCTTTCATACTTGTTCTTATTTTTCTTTCTAATAAATTAGAAAAAAAAACTTAAAGAACATAAAATATTTTACATCGAAACCTATATCCTGTAGGCTCACATTCGATCTAAAAAAAATTAATTTATCACGGTCAACTCCCGTTATTAAAAAAATAATTAAATTATCATCTACGCATTCAATCAAACATGAAAATAAAATATTATCATAAAATCGGGATTTAGAACGCCTGCAAAACAAAATTAGCACAGTTCTAAATCTATCCAACCCCAATAAATCACAAACAAAAAACAAAATAGCTCTGATACCAATTTGTTGGAGACAATACTGCCAAGATCATTATTTTTGTAAAATAATTTTTGGTAAAAAATTAACTGAACAGGCAAACGCTAAAACGGGCTCTAGATAAAAATTTTTTAACATCGAACGATAAAAAATAAATCCGTGCAACCAAAGTTAATTTAGAAGAATACATTTTGTCGATCTATTCTTCAACTATGACTTGATTCAGAGTTGAAACTCCTGTCAGATTTTCTACCGTATTCCCTTATGCGATCCTCGAACGTAGTGTGAGTTACGATTCTCTGAGAACTCGTACCGGCAGAACCCCAATATATTTAAGTTTTGAGAGACAAAAATAATATCATAATAATGATAATAAAAATCATCAAAAACTAGTTCAACCTACCCACATAAATATAGGGCTACAGCAAGGACTTGGAGAGTAATTATGAGTTAGACTTTCAGTGAAACACAGACACCTACTAGAAGTTTCTGCAATTATGGAAAGACATGCAACGATTTCTGCAATTTTTATAAAATAATGAATTACAGTTCATATCACTAAAGAACTATAATTGTACTCTTACCTATAATCTCAAAGCATTCTTGCATTGAGCTCCTGTTATTAAATGCTTACCATTTCTCCCCATGTTAAGATTTTCGATACCCACCAACTAAATTTAATTACTGATAATTTAATTTAATCGGCATCTTGATATTTGTTAAACCCTTTCGCTTAACTTATTTGACTGCCGGATAATTAAATCCACTTGTAGGGTTTGGTCCGATCAAAATTTATAAGCATCCTTAAGAGAGTATCGTCAATCCCGATCTATCGAGACGTGGGTTACGTCAATAATTAATATTTGCCATTTAAATAATACCGCTATCCAAATCACCGGGAATATAAACCCATATAAGATCGCACCATCTATTGAATCAAAACAACGAATATTAAATATATGCAAATCAATAATTATTTTGGGATTAAGAGGATAAACACTATTCATAATAACCATGGGGTGTGAGTTAATTTATATAGTCAGTACAAAATTAATTACCCCAAATGTCCTGTTCAATACACACAAAGTGTACTAGCACAGAGAGTCGAAATAATAGACGACGCTATTATCTGTTATTCGTAACCAAGATAGGCATACTAAAACTCTGTGCTATAGTCGTACCGATGGTATGCCCATTTCCATCTAAACTGTGAACGTAAAACTTATATTCTGCAAGAATCTAAAATCTGATCTTCCCTGTGTAAGTCGTACTCTACACACCAGATTAAATACTATACAGAATATTGAACATTCATGCATATCAAAGAAATGATACACATACATTATTCATACAGATTCTCATAAAATAGAAAATTAATTTTATTAAAATAAAATTAAATACTAAAAACTATGTTTTTAGTATACCAACTCTAACAAGTATAACGTATTAAATCATAAAAATATAAATTAAAATAATATCATACACACTCTTTTACTGACACAATTTCCAACACAAGTCTTATATATATATGTGTATATATAGGAAAATCTCTACAACAACATAATAAAATAATAAACAAATATTAAATCTCTACAACACACAACTCCCATTAAAATAATCAAAAAAATAAAATATTAATATAATAATAATACTAATATATATTATTGTACACATCTCTACACAATCTTAATATAATAATCCAAAATGGTCAAATCTCTACAACCAATAAAGTACTCAAGAAATATTAAATCTCAACAATAAAAATATCAAATATAATAATCAAAAGCCAAAAAGTAACATTAAATATATATATATATATATATATATATATATATATACATATATATATAGGAGGATATATATAATTATATATATTTCTACACAACCTAATAAAATAATTAAAAAGCAAAAAGTAAACGTTACTTAGTTTATAATAATCAAATAGACAAAAGAAAACCTAAAATATATATAAGTGTATATATAAATCTTTACAACTTAATATTATAATCAAAAGTAAGCAACTCAATATAATAATGTAACTTAAAATCAACTTGTATATTAATGCAAAGAGACTTAATACAACACATGAATAATTAAATAATGATAAAGATAATACTAAATTATGAATTTGAGTTTTAAAATCTAAAATTATCAAATTAAATTAAAACTAATATAAAAATCATTAAAAATATACACAAAGTTACAAAATTAAATAAAAATAAAAATTAAGCCCAACCACTGCAACAAAATAATGTTATACTTACAAATATATATTAAGTTAATTTTTGAATATAATTTTTAAACTATGTAGTGTATGTATACCATCAGTTATACAATATATCAACACAATAATACAAAATTTAAACTTGGAGCCAAAAACCCTCATATGGCTAACCAATATGGAAAGACCCACACTTAACCTCTTATTTTATTTATTTGTGTCATATATGCATGATTGTTGTATGAATATAGCCTCCCTAGGTCTTACAAATCCATCATGAGCCTCCAAGACCTAACAAAATTGTTTTTAAAAGCACAAACACCCCATAATTTTTAGCCATGCCTCTTCCCAAACAAGTTTTGTTTCTTGTTCAAAATGTTAGAGTTAGTATACTGAAACCATGTTTTTAGTATTTAATTTTATTTTAATAATAATAATTTTTTTATTTTATGAGAATCTTTATAAGTAATGTATGCAATATCATTTCTTTAATGTTATACATGGATGTCATTTATTATGTATAGTATTTAATCTGCTGTGTAGAGTACGGTTTGCACACTAAAGATCAGATTTTAGATTCTTACAGAATATAGGTTTTTTATTCACAGTTTAGATGGAAATAGACATATCATCGGTACGACTGTAACACATAGTTTTAGTATGCCTGTCTTGGTTACGGGAAATAGATAATAGCGCCGTCTATTATTCCGACTCTCTGTGCTAGAATACTTTGTGTGTATTGAACGGGACACATTCGGGTAATTAGTTTTATACTAATTATATAAATTAATTAATAGCCTAAAGTTATTATGAATAATACTTATGCTCTTAATCCTGAAATAATTAATTATTTGCATATATTTAATATTCGTTGTTTTGATTCATTAGAGGGTGCAATCTTGTATGGGTCTATCTTTCTGGTGAGTGGGATAGCGGTATTATTTATATGGTGAATATTAATTATTAACGGAATTTACGTCTCGAATTATCGGGATTGATGATACCCCCTTAAAGAAACTTATAAGTTTTGACCGGGCTAAACTCTGCAGGTGGATTTAATTATCCGGTGGTCAAATAAGTTAAGAGAAAGGATTTAAGGAATTTAAAGATATTGATTAAATTGAATTGTCAGTAATTAAATTTAATTGGTGGGTATCGAAAATCTTAACGTGGGGAGAAATGTTAAGTATTTAATAATAGGAGCTCAATGCAAGATGGTATTGAGATTATGGATCATAGTGCAATTATAATTTTTCAGCCGTGCGAACTTTAATTTAGTGTTTTATGAAAATTATAGAAATCGCTATAAGATTTTCATAATTACAGATACCACTATAGAGTTTGCTTAATTATAGAAATCGCTAGATGGGTATCTGTGTCACACTAGAAATTTGATTTATAATTATTTCACAGGACCCTGGTGTAACCTTATAAATATGTGGGTAGGCTAAACCAAATTCATAACTTGTTTTTTAAAACTAAAGCTGTCCAAGTTTTGCCGGTACGAGTTCTCAGAGGATTATATCCACACTATATTCGGGAATCATTTAGGGGAATACAGTAGAAGGTCTAACGGGAGTTTCAACTCGGAATCAAAATCGTAGTTGAAAAATTGACCGGTAAAAAAGCATTCTTCTAAATTAACTTTGGTTGCACAAGTTTTTATTTTAATCGTTCGTTATCAAAAATTTTATCTGGAACCCGTTTCGGCAATTGCCCATCCAGTTAATTTTTATCAAAAACCGTTTACAAAAACTATGATCTTGGCAGTATTGCTTTTAACAATTGGTATCAGAGCCGTTTAGTTTTTTGTTTACGGTTTATCCGAACCGGGTAGATTTAGAACTATACTAATTTTATTTTGTAGACGTTCTAATCCCGATTTCATGATCATCAACTTATTCATGTTTAATTGAATGGTTTGAATGATGATTATTTATTTTTTTTTAATCACGGGAGTTGACCGTGATAGATTAAGTTTTTTCTAGAATCGATTGTGAGCCTTCGGAACATAGGTATCGATGCAATAGCTAATTTTATATTTTTAAATATCTGTTTAGATTATTTAAGAACGGGTTGAATATCCAAGAACACGAATAACAGGTCGCGGTACCGACGGTGGTTTCGGATTTTTATAGACCACAGATTGTGAATTTTTTTTACGATTTTAAACAATTTTTTTGGTGAATTTTTTATAATATTTATGCATTAAAAATAGTAACAAAAATAAGTCAAAAACAGCAGAAAAATCATTAAAAATTGCCCACCACCGGCGGCTTTGCCGGCGGCGGTTTTGATGATTTTGTGAGTTATTTATGGGACTATTTTTGAGCAATTTTTTAGGCATAAAATAGCAGTAAACATACCTTAAAATACTGTCCAAAAACCATCAAAAAATTGAGCCAAAATAGTGCACAAAACAAGCAGTTTTCGGCAGCGCTGTTCTGGGGCTTTTTTCGGGCCTTTTTTAGACTATTTTCAAAACATTCTTCAGAGTATCATGTAGCTGGATATTTAAGCTATTTTTTAAAAAAAAAATGAGCGCAAAAAGACCACCAAAAAAAATCCCAAACGGACAGCAGAATGGGGCTGCGGCACTGGTGGGCGGTGGCGGCACTGGTGGGCGGTGGCTGCACTTTCGAGCAGATTTTTTGATAAAAAAATACTACTTTTCGAGAACTATTTTTTAGTATAAAGAGCGTAAAAAATGGAGCTCGGAGAAGGCAGCAAAAGTCGCCTGAAGCAGCTGGAGCGACGACACAGTCGTGGCTGGCGGTGGTTATGGATTTTTGGGTTATTTTGATCGCGACGTTCTGATATGTTTGAAACAGATTTGATATATCTGTATATATTAAAGTGTATCAAGGAATTCTAATACAAGCGAAATACATGAAACCTACAGGAACAAGGATTGATACAAGCTTATCTTTAACAGGAGATTGAAAAGATTCAGGATTTTACTTTGATCATAAAATCGGGATATATGCATATCGCGTTTATATATATATGAACTGTGTGGATAATTGTATATCTATTTTATTTATTCTACTAATTTAATTAATTCAAAAAATTTGATTTTAATTAAATATTTTGTAATGAAAAATAAAATAAAATATTTTAATTAATTCTTTTTAATTAAATGAAAAAACTATAGATATTTTATTTTTTTCTAAAATATCACGTTTAAGATGATTTTTTTATTAAATCGGATATCTTGAAAAAATGTGAAAATTAATTCCAGATTTTGAATTAATTAAATAGAAAAATATTTAATCGAAATAAATTATTATTTTTAAAAAAATATGTAATTAAAAATAAAATAAATAAATACATTTAATCAATACCTTAGCCAAAAAGCTTAAAGAAAATGTGATATCCTGATATCTCACATCGGAAAGGAAGAGGGAGTTCTTGGGTTATAAAGGAAAAATCTTTGACCTTATATTCAACGAGACCTATTTTCAGGTGAAAGAAACCCTAGCAAAACTCCGCAGTTAAGCGTGCTTGGGCGGGAGCAATGCAAGGATGGGTGATCCCCTTGAAAGAACAAAATCGTGACGGCTTTTGCCCAAAACAGACAATATCGTTGCCATGTGAAGGGTTGGGGTGTTACAGATGGTATCAGAGCCGACTCTCCTCACCTCTAAGTGTGGGCCCCTGCAGTCTCGCATGACACGTGGGTGGATCGATAAGGACTGGCAGGCTACAAGAGTTGGCAGGCTATTGCACGGGAACGTGCAACCCTAAGGGGGTAGATTGTGATTTCCTGGTATCCTACATCGAAAAGGGAGAGAAAATTCCTGGGCTATAAAAGAAAAATTTTGGACCCTTATATTCAACGATATCCCACATCGAAAAGGAAGACGGAGTTCTTGGGCAATAAAAGAAGAATCTTGGACCCTTACATTCAACGAGGCCTTTTTCCAAGCTATAGAGTCCCTAGTAGAACTCCGCAGTTAAGTGTGCTTGGGCTGGAGTAATGCAAGGATGGGTGACTCCCTGGAAAGAACAAAATCGTGAGGTTTTTTTCCAAAACAGACAATATCGTTGCTATGTGAAGGGTCGGGGTGTTACAGATGGTATCAGAGCCGACTCTTCTCACCTTCGAGTGTGGGCCCCTGTCGTCTCGCGTGACACGTGGGCGGGCTACTGAGTGGGCGGGTCGATAAGGGCTGGCAGGCTACTGCACGGGAACGTGCAGCCCTAAGGTGGGTGGATTGTGATATCCTGGTATCCTACATCAGAAAGAGAGAGGGATTTCCTAGGTTACAAAAGAAAAATCTTGGACCCTTATATTCAACGAGGCCTTTTCCCAGGTGGTAGAGACCCTAGTAGAACTCTGCAGTTAAGCATGTTTGGGCGGGAGCAATGCAAGGATGGGTGACCCCTGAGAAGAACAAAATAGTGAGGGCTTTGCCTAAAGAGGATAATATCATTTCCATGTGAAGGGTCGGGGTGTTACAAATGGTATTAGAGCCGACTCTCCTCACCTCCGAGTGTGAGCCCTTGTCGTCTCGCGTCACACTTGGGCGGGCTACTGTGGGGCGGGTCGATAAGGACTGGCAGGCTACCAGAGCTGGCATGTTACTGCATGGGGACGTGCAGCCCTAAGGGGGGTGGATTGTGATATCTTGATATCCCACATCGAAAAGGGAGAGGGAGTTCCTGGGTTATAAAGGAAAAGATTTGGACCCTTACATTCAACGAGGCTTTTTTCCAAGCGGTAGAGATCCTAGTAGAACTCCGCAGTTAAGCGTGCTTGGGCAGGGGCAATGCAAGAATTGGTAACCCCTTAGGAAGAGCAAAACCATGAGGGTTTTACCCAAAGCGGACAATATCGTTGTCATGTGAAGGGTTGGGGTGTTACAGAAAAACTGTTCATTTATTGAGTTTTATTTATTACGCATTAAAATATGAAAAGATGGTTTGACAAATCAGAATTTTTGGAATCTTGTACACGAAAAAATGTTTGATTCTTTTAGATCGTGTGATTTTTGAAATTGATAAATTTATTTTAATTAAATGAATTTTTATAGTCCTAAAAATTTTAAAAATCTAAGTGGGAGAAGGAATTTATTTACAAATAAATCACGTGATCTCCATCACCAGTTTGTAAGCGATGTAATTAAATCCTGCGTGTGGGCAGTAAGGCTTTCCTCCCCATCAGACAGATTAATTGCGGTATCACCAGTACAAACCTTCTTGAGGGATAATTCTGAATAATTGTTAGTGTGGATCATTTTTCCATCAGAAGGGTTCATTGCGAAGCGATTGATTTGGAATTAGGTGATGGTTAATACTTAGCTGTATATAGTAATATCCTCTCCATATGAGTTACTGCTATTATATACTAGACCGAAACTATGTCAGCTATTTAATTTTACTTGGCAAGGTCAGTTTCTTAGATAGTAAGATTAAAAAGAATTGACCTGTCTGAATAAACGATGAATAATAGACGTTCTCCCATCGAGGCGTGCTATTCACAAGGTACCAGACTGCTGGTGAATTAATTTTAAAATGGTAGAGAAAACCAAATTAAAATAAATTTAAAATTTTTTTCATCATAATTAATGGTATTTTAATTATGTGATTCTCATGATTAAAATGGCTTTCAACCCACTCGCTTCTAAATTCAAAGAAAGAAAACTAATGGGACCGAACTATGTTGACTGGAAACGAAATTTGGACATTGTATTAACTGCCGAGGATTACAAGTTTGTATTAACTGAGATATCTCCATCGGTATCTGATGAGGGGGCTACCGAACAAGAAACCCAGGCCCATCACAAGTGGCAGAAAGCTGATTAGATGGCTCGCTATTACATTTTAGCTTTCATGTCAAATGTTTTGCGGCATCAGCATCAGTCTATGCCCAGTGCCTATGATATGATAATGATTCTCAAAGAAATGTTTGTGGATCAATATCGTGCTGCTAGGCAAGTGGCCATGAAGTCTCTAATGAATGAAAACATGGCTGAAGGTACCCTAATTAGGGATCATGTTCTGAAGATGATCAGTTTTCTGAATGAACTGGAGATCTTAGGAGCTGAAATTGACGAAAAAACCCAGGTCGATATCATACTCCAATCGCTGCCTAAAAGTTTTAAGCAGTTCTGCCTGAACTACACCATAAATAAGCTCAGCTTTTTATTGGCAAAACTTCTTAAGGAACTTCAAGCAGCCGAGAGTATTCTTAGGAAGCTAGGTTCTGTGCATGTGGTTGAGAAATGTTCTTCCTCTAAGCCGAAAGACAAGAAGAATAAAGAGGTTCAGACACATGAAAACACAGGTCCAAAAGCAATTAAGGAACCAAAAGCTGGTGTGAAGAAGCTGAGAGACAAGTGCTATCACTGTAACCAGTTTGGGCATTAAAATAAGCAGTGCCCGATTTTTCTCAGTAAGCAGAACAAAGCAGGTAATTTTTGTTCACTAGTTGTTGAAACATGTTTAGCGGTGTTATCTACCGGTACCTGGTGTGTAGATACGGGAGCTACTAATCATGTCTGCAATTCTTTGCAGGGGTTTTAGAAAATCATGCAGCTTAGTAATGGAAAAATATACCTACATATGGGTAATAATACAAGAGTGGTAGTAGTTGCAGTAGAAGATGTCACTCTCAGCTTTAGTAGAGATAGGATATTACTTCTAAAAGATTGTCTTTATATACCTTTGATTAAAAGAAATTTAATTTCAGTCTCGAGTTTAATAAAGGACAAATATTCTATTCATTTTGGTGACTCTGTCGTTGTGAAAAAATAAATATTTTATTTATTCTGGTATATTGGTGGATGAATTGTATGTTGTATCTCCTATCTCTCCTATACTGCAACTAACTGAATTAAATAACACATCAAATTTATCATATAAGAGAAAGTTTCATTCTTTAATGAACTAAATGTTTGTTTGGCACTTATGCTTGGATCATATTAATCTAAAAATAATAAACAGACTGGTAGAAGATGGATCTTTGAATTCATTGAAAGTGAAGACACTCTCTGTCTGTGAATCCTGCTAGAGGATAAGATAACCAAGAGGCCATTTTCGACCAAAGGCTATAGTGCTACTGATGTATGTGGTCCTATGACAATCCGGCCTAGAGGTGGCTTTCAGTATTTTGTCTGTTTCATTAGTAACTACTCAAGGTATGAATATATTTACCAGATGCACCGTAAGTCTGAATGCTTTAAGAAATTCAAAGAATTCAAGACGGAGCTGAAGAAGCGTATGAGTAAAAGTATCAAATCACTACGATTCGACTGTGGTGGAGAGTACCTCTTTGGAGAGTTTAGGGACTACTTGTCATCAGAGGGGATTATATCCCAACTGACTGCACCTGGCACTCCGCAGCAGAATGGTGTAGCAGAATGAAGGAATAGGACTCTTATGGAGATGGTAAGGTCCATGATGAGTTATTCAAGATTACTTGATTCGTTTTGAGGACTCGCATTAGAGACAGTGGCTTACTATAGACACCCTAATTTGACCGCGCCCAATCTTAGATGAATCCAATGATGAAAACAACTGGAATGGTGCCTTAGTACAATTGTCAGGAAATGATCCAACCAGCTGAGTCATCAAAAATGGCAGAGAACGAAGTTAACTTGACAGCTCTGATGAGAGCTATTACTGAGATACAGAGAGATGTGGAGCAGTAGACCCAAGCTCAAAACCAATGTTAGGAGAAGATTTGGGCAATTCAGGCCTACATGCCCATTGTGAATGGATAGTCAGAGGATACAAATGAGAATGGCGAAGACTTCTGGGATGATAACCAAGGACAAGAGGCACCGCAAGTTGTTGTGTTGTCTCGGGTTCCCCGCTTGGTGGTAGTAGAAGAAGAGAACACTGCACAGTTTAGAGAATCTGAATTGGCTGAGAAAATCGATCGAATGGAGAAGGTCCTTAGGAAGGTCAAGGGAGTTGAGGAATAAATGCTCGATGTAGGGGGACTCTGCCTGTTTTTAGACGCTAAGCTCCCGGATAAGTTTAAAATACCCGACATGGAAAAATTTGACAGAATCGAAGACCCCATAATTCATCTCCGAATGTATGTTGGTATCCTATCGCCAATGGAAATTGATGACCAGCTGAAGGCCCAGCTCTTTCACCGATCTCTTTCTGGGGCAGCCCAAAAGTGGTTCCTCTCCCTCGATGTAGCAAAAATAAGAACCTGGGAGGACATAGCTACAACATTTGTTAGTCAGTATAGCTACAATGTCCAGCTAGATGTAACCACTCGGGAGCTGGAAATCACTCGTCAAGAAAGCAGAGAATCATTTGTGGACTTTTTGACTAGAAGGAGAGCAAAGGCAGCTAGAATGACAAACCGACCAACAGAAAAGGAACAGGTGAGAATTTTAGTCAAGAATCTGCAATCCTCCCTGAAACGTTATCTGATCACACAGTCGCTCTCCACATTTGAGCAGTTATTTGATATTGAGGTTCAGATAGAAGATACAATCTAATCTAGTGATATTGAGGAGGTTGAGCTGAACCAAAAGCTGAGAAGACCTTACCCATCCACTAACACTGCATCTCGCTCTAATGAGGTGAATTTGCTAAACCCCCAATCAGATTGACCGAATGCTTCACCTTCATTACCTTCTTCTAGAAACAACCAGCCGTCGCAGCTGAAAAAGCCAAGGACAGTTTTCACTCCCCTTAACATTTCTCTGACCACGTCCATGAATCGACTTGTCGAGAAAGGGCTGATAAACCTTCTTGATCCAATGCCGCCTCCTAACCTTTTACCACTACACTATGATCCCACCCAATATTACTCATACCATCAGAGCCACGGACACCCAACCGACAACTGTCTGAAACTCTGCCATAACATTCAGGATCTCATTAATAATAAGGTCATTCCACCTCCATCTGCACCGAATGTCACAGCTGATTTTTAAATTCTTGCAATTTGCATGATTCAAGTCTCGATTCAAGTCGGAGTCTTATAAGTTTTTGCTTTACTCAGATCAGTTGAGTTAGAGAGCACATCTGTTAGTGCACCCTCTTCCTTTGCTTTTGATTTTGTAATCCCTACTCTCTTTCATTTCAATGAAATAAACGAAAGTTTTGATTATTCTACTTTGCTTATTTTATTTTGCACTCTTTCTGATGATTTTGAATTGAAATGGGATGTCCCTGAAGAATTAAAAGCTTTAAAAGAGAAGAAGAAATGCGTGCCCAACTAATAATTAGAAAAATTTTGTCAATAAATCTGGATAATGAAATTAACCTACAAATTGTTCAAATTGGTTCTTTTTTAGTTTCAGTTGAACGATAACTTTGTTAAAAGAATTCAAAGATATTTTTGCATGATCATAGAAGGATATGTCCGGAATTGATCATGATATTATTCAACACTATATCCCTTTGTATCCCAATGTCAAACCAGTCAAATAGAAATCGAGAAGGATACGATCAGAATGAGCTATGAAGATCAAAGAATAAGTCACTAAGCAAATCAACGCTGGATTTCTTATGGTAACCAAGTATCCGAAGTAGGTGGCCAACATTGTGCCGATCTTGAAGAAGGATGGATGCATCATAGTTTGTGTGAATTTTCAGAATCTCAACAAGGCTAGTCCGAAGGATGACTTTCTATTACCGCACATTGACATATTGGTAGATAGCATAATGGGGCACGCTCTTTTATCATTTATGGATGGCTTCTTCGGGTACAATCAGATCTTAATGGACCCTGAAGACAGAGAAAAGATGGCACTCATTACACCATGGGGCACTTACTGTTATCATGTGACGCCATTTAATTTAAAGAATGCAGGGACAACCTAGCAAAGGGCTGCCAATACCTTGTTGTATAACATGATACACAAGGAAGTCAAAGTGTATGTAAATGATATGATTGTGAAGTCCAACAGATCAAGATGGCCATATCATAGTGTTGTAGAAATTCTTTAAAAGGATCAAGAAGTATAGGACACGGCTCAACTCGTAGAAGAATGGCAGAGGAATTGGATGATGGAACTTCTCTTATTCGATGAAAGAAGACTACAAATTCTGTTCCACGTATAAGGGTATCAAAAGAAGATAGCCGAAGCGTACCTAGGACCTGAGAGAAGGTGATTTGGTTCTTAAGGAAATCAAGGTTCCTATTTTTGATCCAAGAGAAAAGTTCAAGCTAAATTGAGCCGGGCTGTATCTGATCAAGACTATTATGATTGGTGGTGCTATAATCATCATGGATCTAGATGGTAATACGTTTTCCACTCCAATCAACTTAAACTAGCTCAAAAAAATAATACCTTTGAGAAAAAAATAAAATAAGATAAAAGCTCGCTGGATTGAGAATTGAAAAGACAACCCAGACAAAAGTTAGAGCAGCTTGTAAGGTCGAAAACCTAAAAGGGCGATCTTGGCAAAAGTTAGGGCATCACAAAAGGAGAGTGTTAATATCTGAGAGTAAACCAAGCTCGAACTATGTCATGGCCTGATTCCACTTTCTTGGGATACGTAGGCATCTTCTTTTAAGAAGTCCGGTCACATTCTTTGTTTTAACCATTTTTGAATGCAAGTAATGATTAATGCAAATTTATCTTTGAGTTTTGATAATAAAATTGTTTAATTGCAATAATCGAAAATTTTTAAATAATTGAGAACCTTTTCAGATTAACGTGAAATTTTCATTATTTCAGCTAGGATCACAAGGGGCGGGCACACAAGTTACAAAATCTAAATAAAAAAAGAAAGCTACAAAATTCTAAAAGGAAAGCAAGTTCCTCAAATCTTCCTCCTCTTCGCTTCCTGTTCTTCTCCCTTTTCTCGGTTTCTGTTCTCTTTTTCCTAAACCAACCACGCCTTGTACTCCTCGGGGAGCTCAGTGTGGGATAGCTCCTGCATCTCCATTAGTGAACGAGATGGTCAAGCCTCCTAATACTGCACCAGGAATGGGGCCTAAAGGGAAGATGAATTAATACGAGCCTATACAGCGTAAAATATGATATGACCTTGACCAAACTGCCTCATGATTCGGTATGGATAATAAAAGGTGGACAGCCGTAGACCAATCAACAAGACATCTGGATGGTCCATAGTAGTTAAAGTCATAAAAGACATCCGCTACCAGGAGCACTGCTAAGTGATGTCTCTTCCAGTCAGTAAAGAAATATACTGTCTCCAAGCCGCCTCGGTAGTGTATATCGGGTAAAAAGGACGATAGATAAAGGCAGCAACATTGTGCCCATCCGAAGCCAGTTTCTGTAGAGGATTTACCTTCTCTATCAGCCAGATCTAAAAAGAGAGAAGAGGTAAGAATCAGGAGAAATCAGCAAAAAGAGAAATAGTGAAAAAATGGGAGAGAAGAGCGGTAAAATTCTAGAGAAATCCGCAAAAAAAGAGAAGAGAGGTAAAAATCGAGAGAAATCAGCAAAATGAGAGAAGAGCAGAGAAAATGAGAGATTTGACTTTTACTTGGAGAAGCAGAGGATAACCGGCAAAAGACGTGGATAGCATCAGGGTCTAAGCCAAAACTAGGGGCATGGAGTCCTTCTATGCCCTTATTTGCTCAACAATGTCCATTAGAATAATACTATCCTGGTCGTCACAGGAAACAAGAAGGTACTAGCCAAGAAGACAAAAGCACAGAACATAACGGCGCTGCAGCTAAAAGTTAAAGTCACCAAGGGTACTAGTAGGACAGAATCTATGTCCAGTGAATCCCCATGGACGAAGAAAGAAATCTCTTGGCCAGTCAGACCACAAGGATGCATGATGAACATGGAAGGTATTAGCATGAACTCCTGTGGGACGAAATTAAGAATGACGGTGAACTTCTCTACAGTGGGGCATAACTCTGAAGGATCAAAACATAAAACATGAGCCCTTGGATCCTAAAAGCTGTGTAGTAGCCCTCAGCAATAGTTTGTTGATCCAAGCCTTGGTGCGCCAGGAAAACTTCTTTCAAATCCTAGTCATATGCGAAGCATTGTCTAGGTCCTAGGTTCGTAAGACGACCCTTAGGTTCCTAAGCCCTGGTAAGCTAGGCAAATCTTTCAAGCCCTAGAAGACTAGGTGGCCTAAGTCTTGGCATGCCAAGAAAATTCTTTCAGCCTTAGGTTCGTGTGTGTGTGACGATCCTTAGATTTTGCATGTCCTAGTAGAAGACTAGGAACTCTAAGCCTTGATGCGCCAAACAAACCCTGCACGTCCTAGTAGAAAACTAGGAACCCTAAGCCCTGGTGCGCTAAGCAAATCCTTTCAACCCTAAGTTCGTATGTGAGTGACGATCCTTAGCTTTTCTCCAAACCATAGTCCAGAAGGCGTCTAGGTCCTAAGTGCAGAAGGTGTCTAGGTCCTAAGTCCAAAAGGTGTCTTAGATTTTCTTCAAACTCTAATCCATAAAGCGTATAGGTCTTAAGTTCAGATGGTGTCTTAGGTTTTCTTCAAACCCTAGTCCATGAGGCGCCTAAGTCCTAAGTCCAGAAGGTGTCTTAAGTTTTCTCAAACCCTAGTATATAAAGCGTCTAGGTCCTAAGTCTAGAAGGTATCTTAGATTTTCTTCAAACCCTAGTTCATAAGGTGTTTAGGTCCTAAGTCCAAAAAGTGTCTTAGGTTTTTCTCCAAACCCTTGTCCATAAGGCGTCTAGGTCTTAAGTTTAGAAGGTGTCTTAGGTTTCTCTTCAAACCCTAGTCCATAAGGCGTCTAGGCCCTAAGTCTAGAAAGTGTCTTAGGTTTTTCTCCAAACCCTAATCCATAAGGTGTCTAGGTCCTAAGTCCAGAAGGTGTCTTAGGTTTTCTCAAATCTCAGTCCATAAGGCGTCTAGGTCCTAAGTCCAAAAGGTGTCTAGGTCCTAAGTCCAAAAGGTGTCTTAGGTTTTCTTCAAACCCTAGTTCATAAGGTGTCTAGGTCCTAAGTTCTGAATGTGTCTTAGGTTTTCTCCAAATCCTAGTCTATAAGGCGTCTAGGTCCTAAGTTCAGAAGGTGTCTTAGATTTTTTTCAAACCCTAGTCCATAAGGTGTTTAGTCCTAAGTCCAGAAGGTGTCTTAGGTTTTCTTCAAACCCTAGTCCATAAGGTGTCTAGGTCATAAGTCGAGAACGTATCTTAGGTTTTCTCCAAATCCTAGTCTATAAGGCGTCTATGTCCTAAGTCCAAAAGGTGTCTCAGATTTTCTTCAAACCCTAGTCCATAAGCTGCCTAGGTCCTAAGTCCAGAAGGTGGCTTAGGTTTTCTCCAAACCCTAGTCCATAAGGCGTCTAGGTCTTAAGTCTAGAAGGTGTCTTAGGTTTTCTTTAAACCCTAGTCCATAAGCTATCTAGGTCCTAAGTCCAGAAGATTTCTTAGGTTTTCTTAAAACCTCCTAAGTCCAGAAGGTGTCTTAGATTTTCTTCAAACCCTAGTCTATAAGGCGTCTAGGTCCTAAGTTCAGATGGTGTCTTAAGTTTTCTAGGTCCTATGTCCAGAAGGCGTCTAGGTCCTAAGTCCAGAAGGCGTCTTAAGTTTCCCAAGTCTTAATGTGCTAGGTATCCTATGTTCCAAGCCCTATTGTGCTAGGCATTCTATCTCTCTAGCCCTAGAAAACTAGGCACCTTAAGCCCTAGTAAGTTAGGAAAATCTTTCAAGCCCTAAAGACTAGGCACCTTAGGCCCTGGTGCACTAGGAAAATCCTGCATGTCCTAATAGAAGACTAGGGACCCTAAGCCTTAGTGCGCTAGGCATTTGAGATTTTAGGTATTGACTCGACCTATTAATTCGTGGTTATCCTTCATGGTAAATATAGATTTAAGCCTTGACTCGGCTTTTAATTATTTTTATCTCATACCTGTCCTGAGTTTTTAGGTTTTGACTCGACCTATTAATTAATATTTTCTCCCGATAAATTTAACTTTAAGTCGTAACTTGGCTTTTTAGTTATTTTTATCCCGCTTTCGTCCTGAATTTTTAGGTATCAACTCGACCTATTAATTCGCGAATTTCTTCCCGATAAGTTTAATTTTAAGTCGTAACTTGACTTTTAATTATTTTTATCTCGTACCTCATTTTGAATTTTTAAGTCTTAACTCGACCTTTTAATTTGCGGTTATCCTTTCCGATAAATTTAGTTAAAAGCCGTAACTTGGCTTTTAATTATCTTAATCCCATGCTTCATTCCGAGTTTTTAGGTCTTAACTCGACCTATTAATTCATGGTTTTCTTCTTGATAAATTTAATTTTAAGTCGTAACTTGACTTTTAGTTAATTTTATCCCGCTTTCATCTCGAATTTTTAGGTTTTAACTCGACCTATTAATTCGTAATTATCCTTTCCGATAAATCTAATTTTCAGCCATAACTTGAGTTTTAATTATTTTTATCCCTCGCTATCATTCCAAATTAGTGGGTCTTAACTCGACCTATCAATTCGTTGTTGCTTTCTCGATTAAGATAATTTTTAAGAACTTCACTCGATCTTTTTAATTATTTTATATCAAGCCGAGTTCTTTGATCTTGACTCGATCTTTGACTTGTTTGTGCTTCCCTTTAGATCTTGGTTCGATCTTTGGGATCTGTTCGATCATATCAGCATCTGCGTCATGTTAACATTTGCATCATGATATGTATCATGTTTCTTAGCTTGCATCCTTGCATTTTGCCCCGTGAACTACGTTTTGGTCTAATCCCTAGCAAAGAGGTACATAGGCAGCACGATAAAAATTCGAGTACGACCAACATCATATGCATGCTTGTATATTTATGACCTAAGATTGACAGCTCGGTCAAATGGATGTTGTCTCTAGATCTTTGATATAACTTGCATCACGTGTTGCTATGCAAGTTATATCAAAGAGGGACAACTGTAGACACCCAAATTTAACCCCGTCCAATCTTAAATGAATCCAATGATGAAAACAGTTGGAATGGTGCCTCAGTACGATTTTCGAGAAATGATCCAAGCTTGGTATTTGAACCCAATCATCAAAACCTTCAAACCAGTGAAATCATCATTGAACCGCCATGTTGGAACCATGGGATCCCCATGTTTATTGTGGCGACCACCAATAGAACCTCTTGGAAGCTTCCATTTTTTGTGGCGACTGCCATGTCTAACCAGGCGACCACCAACTCCAACTTGGTGACCGCCAACATTCATCGTGGTGACCGCTAACTCCATTATGGCAGTCGCCATTAGAACCTTCTAGAAGCTTCTTTTGATGTGGCGGCCGCCATGTTCACACCTGGCGGCCACCAACTCCAAAAATCCTGACGTATCCCAGAACGTGTCAGCATCTCATTAGTTGAATAATTCTATAAATACTATACTTCCTAGTACATTTTCAAGACAGAAAATTAGAGAGAGGTTTAGTGAGAGAAACTCTACCGAGTAATTCCGAGCCCTAACACCGAAGCCCTGCCGAAATACCGAAATTCAAACCTCCGACGCCTACATTGAAACCCTAGCTTGGAATCACCATCCGATAATTGAAGCATTGAAGCACATTCCACGACTTGAGGATTCCTTAACGATCCAGGTACTTTGCTTGATTCCCCGGTCCTTCTAGCTCCATTTTCTACCTCTTTGAAGTAACCGGGTTAATTTTATTATTTTATTTCTCTTACATTGTTTACATAGCTATTTTAATCACTAGATTTTTTTTTGTGCTTAGTTTGTTTAGCTTGCTTAATTTTGCTTAGGTTGTTTATTCATTTACTTGAATATTAGTTTCTTATTTATTCACTTACTTATATTTAAACTTATCATTAAATAGTGCTAACATAATTTAGTAATACGATTAATAATGTTGTTATTGTTGTCATTCAAGCACTTACATGAAAATAATTGTAATTATCAATATTACACTAATTTAATTCTAACATTTCATTTCATTTCTTTTCTTTGCTTTTTATGTTAATTTAATATATTAGCATTTATTCTCTTTTCTTTTAATTAGTCTAATTTTCTTTTACTAGCATTTTATTTTATTTTATTTTCTTGTAATATTAATTTAATACTCAATTTTAATTTTTTTAGCTTAATATTCATTTTTTTAGTCTTTTCTTTCTATTCTTTTTCTCTCTCTTTCAACATTAGTATAATTTCTTTCTCTACCATTTCTTTTCATTGCTGGCTTTAAAGTTCCTTATATTATCTCACTTTCGTTTTCTCCTAGTGTTTAATTTATTTTCTTTTAATGCTAGTATTTGTCTTTCTTTTAAAGCTTCATTTTTTTTCTTTTTATAGTTTTATTTTCTTTTCACGGCATTTATTTTTTCCCTCACTTTATTAAACTCCAAAAATCACAAAAAGCCTTTTTTAGAATATTTTCTAACCTTTTAAAATAAAGGGATAAAATCCATGATAAATTAATAGAGAAAGAAAATGGTTAAATTTTAAATATTTTCTTTTATCATTATTTCTTTTAAAATGTAAATGGTTTAATTTTCTTTCATTAATAATATTTTCTAACATTTTTTATTTTTAGTATAAGCTTTTTTTTGTACATTTCTTTTTTATAGGATCTTTTTATGCATATTTTGTTTTACATTTCTTATTTCTCCATTAATTTATTATGTTAATATTAACCTAGTTTATTTTAATAATATGCATGTTTTTGTTTCTTTAAACTTATGCTTAGTATAGCCTAGCTTATTTTTGTAACAAATCTATATTTAGGTAATTTTAATAATTTCTAGCATGTTTTATTGTTTTATTCAAATCTTGATAGTTTAGTTTATTTTGATGAAATTGCATGCCAGTGTGCTCCATGTATCATTTAGTTAGAAATTGCATGCCATAAGACTTAGAATTTTATCTCTTTATTTGTTTTGATTTGGAGTACTATGTACATATGTTATATATTCTTCTTATTTGATTTTGAATGTTCACTATTTGTCTCAACTTTCTTTACTTGCATGCATTTGAGAAATCTTATTAAAGAACCAATAATGATTAGTAGAGGCCAACCTTACGATTGGACGAACGGGGTACCTAACACCTTTTTCGATTCTTACTTTAGCTCCCGAACCCTTTTTTCTGGTTAAACGTTTTAAATATGAGTAGCTATTTTTTTTTTTTTAATTTTTCTCAAAAATTAAGTGGCGACTCTATTTTTAATAAAAATAAATTTTCAAAAATTTAGCTTCTAAGGTGTTAAAATATTTTTCAAACATCTTGGAATTTTTTTATTTTTGATAATTTTTAAAAAATCCCAAAATTCTGACGCCACACTTACATTCTGAACTTAATACCTTCTAAGTCAGTACTTTCTATTCCCACAGAATTGTGAATAAGACGTAAGCTTAGTCTAAAATACATTCGGATTTGGGGGTGTCTAGCACATGTGCTGAAAGAAAATGCAGATAAGTTGAAACCGAAGACAGAAGTCTGTTTCTTTGTGGAGTATCTTAAGGGAACGAAGGGTGGTCTATTTTATAATCCTAAGAATCAGAAGGTCATTGTTAGCAACAATGCCTGATTCTTGGAAGAGAATTATATTATGGACCACAGGTCCAAAAATAATATTGTTCTGGAAGAACTGAGTGGAAATACCAGTAGAACAGAAGAGGAACCACAAGTCACTGATATTCTATTGCCTCGTTGTAGTGGGAGAATTATCAAAACAGGTGCAAATTAAGAATAGGGTGCTGATGCACAGAGTTCAGATTCTGCACAGCGTGTTACTGTTGGTACACAGACATAGGTAGTGTCTGGTCATAGTGGGTGGGTTGTTCATCAACCTGATTGGTATATATTCTTGGAAGAGTCTTTTGACAAGATTCCGGTAGAACTAGATACCGAACCCTGTAACTACAATGAAGTACTCCAGGATAACGATGCAGTTCATTGGCAAAAGGATATGATTTCAGAAATAAAATCTATGTATTCCAATCAGGTCTGAAAACTTGTAGAACCACCCAAGAGGATAAAACCCATTGGATGCAAGTGGATCTACAAGAGGAAGAGAGGAGTAGATGGAAAGGTTGAAACCTTCAAAGCTAGGCTCGTTGCTAAAAGATTCACTCAGAAAGAAGGGATCGACTATGAGAAAACCTTTTTGCCGGTAGTCATGCTTAAGTCTATCCAGATTCTCTTATCCATTGCCGCATATTTCGATTACAAAATCTCGCAAATGGACGTCAAGACAGCTTTTCTTAACGGAAGTCTTGACGAGTGTATCTATATGATACAACCAGACAAATTAATTGTAAAGGGCTAGGAGCACATGTTGTGCAAGCTTAAGAGATTCATTTATGAACTTAAGTAGGCATCGAGGTCTTAGAATACTCAATTTGATCAAGCCATAAAATCTTATAATTTTGATCAGATTTCAGATGAGTCATGTGTGTACAGGAAGCGTGATGGAAGCGTGGTGATCTTTCTAGTACTTTATATAGATAATATCTTGCTCATTGGAAATGACGTGGGGGCATTATCTACGGTTAAAGTATGGTTATCTGGGCAGTTCGATATGAAGAACTTGAAAGAAACTAGTCACATCCTAAGGATAAAGCTTATGCAAGATCAAAAATAAAAGATGTTGGGCTTATTACAAGTAGAGTATATTAATGATATCCTTGTTCATTTTAGCATGCAGGATTCCAAGAAATGGTTTCTCCCTTTCAGGTATAGAATCACTCTATCAAATGATCAGTGTCTTAAGACACCTGATGAGATTGAGAAGATGAAGGCAGTTCCTTATGCTTCGACAGTAGGAAGCGTCATGTATGCTATACTCTGCACTAGACCCGATATTTGCTTTACCGTTGGCATAGTTCGCAGATATTAGTCTAACCCAGGGCAGGAGCATTGGGCTGCGGTAAAAAATATAATTAAGTACCTGAAAAGGACCAAAGATTATATGTTGGTTTACCAGGTAGGCAGTCTAGTACCTTTAGGGTACACGAACTTAGATTTCTAGTCTAACAAGGATTTTCGTAAATCTATCTCAGGATATGTGTTTATCTTAGGAGGTGGAGCTATAAGTTGGAGGAGTATCAAGTAGTCTTGCATTGTTGATTCCACGATGGAAGTCGAGTACGTGGCAGCTTCTGAAGCAACCAAGGAGGCCGTTTGGCTTAAGAACTTTCTGTTGGATATAGACGTGGTCCCTTCAGTTCAGTCAGCTATTATAATTTATTATGACAACAGCGGAGCAGTTACAAACTCGAAGGAGCCAATGGTCTATATGAAAGGAAAGTATATTGAGCGTAAGTTTCACCTGATATAAGAAATTATACAGATATGTGATGTTGCTGTGACCAAGATTGCATCAGGAGACAACCTTGTAAATCTTTTTACAAAGAGCTTACAGGCTAAGACTTTTGATAGTCATGTAGAGGATATGAGAGTCAAATGTATGACAACATGGTTTTGAGTATAAGTGGAAAATTGTTAGGGTTGGTCTACTGAAAACCATATTTTTAGTATTTAATTTTATTGTAATAAATTAATTTTTTTATTTTATGAGAATCTTTATGAGCAATGTATGTAATATTATTTATTTAATGTTATGTATGAATATCCTTTATTTTGTACAATATTTAATCTACTGTGTAGATTACGGTTTGCACACAAAAGACCAGATTTTAGGTTCTTGCAGAATATAAATTTTTTGTTCACAGTTTAAATGGAAATGAATATACCATCGGTACGACTGTAGCACAGAGTTTTAGTATGCCTGTCTTGGTTACAGGGAACAGATAATAGCGTCGTCTATTGTTCTGACTCTCTGTGCTAGTACACTTTGTGTGTATTGAATGGGACACGTTGGGATAATTAATTTTATACTGACTATATAAATTAATTCACACCATAAGGTTATTATGAATAGTGCTTATGCTCTTCATCCTGAAATACTTAATTATTTATGTATATTTAATATTCGTTGTTTTTATTCATTAGAGGGTGCAATCTTATATAGGTCTATATTCCCAGTGAGTTGGATAGAAGTATTATTTATATGGTGAATATTAATTATTGACGAAATTTACGTCTCGAATGATCGAGATTAACGATACCCCCTTAAGGAAGCTTATAAGTTTTGACATTGCCAAACTCTACAGATGAATTTGATTATCTGACGGTCAAATAAGTTAAGCGGAAGGGTTCAAGGAATATAAAGATGTTGATTAAATTAAATTATCAGTAATTAAATTTTATTGGCGGGTATCAGGGATCATAACGTGGGGAGAAATGTTAAACATTTAATAACAAAAGCTCAATGCAAGATGGTATTGAGATTATGGATCAGAGTGCAATTATAGTTCTTTAGTGGTGTGAATTATAATTTAGTGTTTTATGGAAATTACAAAAATCGCTACATGGTTTTCATAACTACAGATACCGCTGTAAAGTTTGCTTAATTGCAGAAATCGCTAGATAGGTATATGTGTCACACTAGAAGTCTGATTCATAATTACTCTATAGGTCACTGCTGTAACCCTATAAATATGTGGGTAGGTTGAACCAAATTAATTACTTGTCGTTTAAGACTAAAGCTATCTAAGTTATGTCGGTACGAGTTCTCAGAGGATTATACTCCACACTATCCAGGAATTGCATAGGGGAATACAGTAGAAGGTCTGACGGGTGCTTCAACTCGGAATCAAAATTGTAGTTAAAGAATTGACCGGTAAAAAGGTATTCTTCTAAATTAACTGTGGTTGCGCGGGTTTTTATTTTGATCGTTCGTTATCAAAAGTTTTATCTGGAGCCTGTTTCGGCGATTGCCCGTCCTGTTAATTTTTATCGAAAATTGTTTACAAAAACTACAATCTTGGTAGTATTGCCTCCAACACAAAATTTATTCTAAGTGTTGTGAGTGTGAGGTAGAAAGAGAAAGTGAAGAAGCTTAGATCTTGGTGCTTCTTGGTGTTCAACTTCAAGTTCATACATATCCATCATCCTTCAACCAAAACCAAGGTAGAAACAACATTTTTATACGTCTATTTTGCATCTACTAAGGTCTTCTTAGCTCCTAAACATCTCTAGATTCAAGATCCATACTCAAACTTATAAGATGTGGTCTTGAATCTATTGCTTATTCTTATTCTCTCTCGTCAACCATCCTCCATCTTCTTTTATTTTTGATCAATGAAAATGATATATAGCTCATATATAAGCTATATATACGAGAGATATATCCATGCATGCAAAGGCCATGGGCCTAAGAGCCAAGAAACTCGTGTTCTTCATGTTTTGAATATGTCCAGAATCATTTTTTTTCAAAAACCTGATTTTCTTTGATTTTTCGTATGGGTCTAAACTTGTTTGTTGGTTCTAAATTTTTTACTGTAGTTTGGTGGTTGTATTATTAACATGCATGAATTTTCTTGAGATCCAAATAACCTATTTCGATTTTCTTACAAATAGATCTTTAAAACGGGTTAAATAGGCTATTTAGAAAGACAACTTTGAACCTATGCCATTTTCTGTAGGAATGAGGTCTTAGTGTGATTTTTATGTGGTTGGATAGATAAACATATTATCTTTCTAACCCCTTTAGAATCTCCTACATATCATGTGTATAGGAAAAATGACATTGATTCTTCCAAAGTGTGTCAAATCTGGACGTTGTTTAGTAGAACATTGATATAAAATTAAAGAAAAATAATTTTAATGCAAGGCTAACTCTCAAAACTTCAAAACACATATATATACCTCTGTAAAAATTTTCAAAATCAACCAATGAGTTTTAACCCTCCTTTTTAATTTTTAAAGCTACTGGATATCTCGCATAGTCACATCTTTTTGTTTTGCAAAAACTGAGGCCTTAGACCCCAAATCCAGACAAACGTTCTAAATAACAAGTGTTCAAAACATCTAAAATATGCTACCTATCAATTTTCAGAATTTAATTCTTAGCGAAAGTATTTTAAAAATACTAAAAACAATAGCAAAATCATGAAGACCCTAACAGTGCTTTATGCCATGTTTGGGTTGATTAAATTGAATGGTGATGTTATTTAAAGTACTTTGCATGCTTATGATGGTTGGTTACTTACATGCAAGTTTGGTTTAATTTTTCATATATGCATATGATATATCATGACCTACGTGTTAAGTGACTTATATGAAATTTATGCGTAATCTTTGTTTATAAAAATGTGCATATTACTCACATGCCATATAGTTCATGCCATGCATAGATAAATTTGGGAGTTATAAATTTTAGCTTAATATATCATGCCATGTCATCATCGGGATGGATTTTACGGGGTTCACCGTACTATTTTAAAGAAAGAATCAAATTGAACCTTAGGGTTGGTACCTTGATCAATGGAAATTGTATATTGGGATTTTTGTGATATCGGCTATATGCCTAGATTTGTTTTGAGAGAATTTTGCCCCAAGTGCTATATGCACCATTTGTTTATAAAATTTGGGCGAAGACGGTTCAAATGGCATAATAATAGGAGTTAGATTTCGCTATCCCACGCTGGATCTTGACCTAAGATTCGAGGGCCAGACTGTTGTTGACATCTTGCCATCAGTGATGACCTGGCTAGACACTTAGTCCGCTACGTAGTCATCCCACGGCTAAAGGAATGCTCTTTGTCGATCGGTAAACTTGGTCAACGTGGTTGGGATCAAGGGTTAGGATGGTTTATCTCAGTTTGGGAGAACCTTAAATAACTTTGGACCTAATCGAACTAAGTAATTTAAATGAACATGCATCATCATTAACATATCTCCTGTCATGTATAAATCCTTGTCGTTGTGTGAACTGTTGCATGAAAAATACTTGTATGTTGGTGTGAGTTTCTTTGGCATTCCATGCTAGGTTTCGAAGAGTTAGAAGTGCTTATTGACAAGTATACTGAAATGGATATAGAGCCTTAGTTCCCGTGACCAGGAGTTTCAGGCTTTCGCCCCAGCCTCCTTCGACCATGTAGTACTAGTTTTCTGCAGTTGTCCACCTATTTCTTTGATTTTTAGTGTATTTCAGGAAGATTTTATTTGGGTCTGTAATAAATAATTTTATAATATTTTGCTTTTTGAAATGTATGGGTATTATTGTTATTTAATTTTCGCAGCCCTATTAGTTAAATGTCGCTCTAGATGCTCCCGATATTCGGGGCGCGCGGCTGTTTGTTTTTGTTTTTTTTGGGGGGGGCCACGGTGCATCGGATATCTATTATTTTTAGAAAATTGCCATTTTTCTTTTTAAAAGAAGAAAATCCAAGATATCCAAGCACGTTTTTAAGAAAAATGGAGTCACCTCTTGGTTTTTGAGAAAAACCAAGAAAAATAAAAGAAAGCTGCGAGTTTTTTCGAAAATGTAACCAGAGAAAAAGAGGGTCCGGGGGTTAAGGTACGAAAAGAAAAGGTGTTAAGCACTCTTTTTTCCCAACCACGGGATTGGCCTCTACTTTGTCAATATTGATTGTTTTTGTAAACTTTTTAAAGATAACATATATAGAACATGAGGTTAAAGAGAGTTCAAACAAAAGCAAGCAAATAAACAAAATCCTTACTATGATTTTTAGGGTTATGCAACGTGGTTATTATTTTTAGATATACCAGACATATCGTTTGAGCAAACCAAAAGAAAAAGCATGTGAGTAAGCGATAAAATAAACAAACAAGTACCTAAGGGACATGCAAAAAGATTTCTACTGCTAACCATGCCATAAACAGAAAAAACAAGACAAACAGAAGAGATTAAAACACTGTTTCGAGCTACTGGATATATAGAAAATACACGGTCGTGGCAACTAATGTTGCGGTCGTGAGGAAATAAGGCACAAAACTGGCGGTCATGCCAAACGTAGGATTACCGCGAGAAACATGATGGAAAATACTCACGGCCGTGGCAAACAAAGGTCGCGGCTGTGGTTTTTTTAAAGGTCCAGGAAAAGGGGAACACAGAATAAGGCCCAAAGGAGGCTCAAATGTAGAGGATAAGCAGGGCGGAGGCCATGGTCTATTGATTCTAAGTCAAATCCACCACCCTTCATCCGATATACAAATAATAACTCAAAAATAGAATATACAGGATACTAAAAATGATAACATAATATGATAAACACATTTCTCATGTTACTGGCCTCAGCAAACCTTACGGTCATAGCAAAGGTAGGTGACGACTATGGCAATCATAGAAATAAAGATTGTGGCTCTCGTAGCAAACGTGCGACTTGCAGGGTGTGGCTTATAAAACACACGGTCGTGACATTGAAAGGTCGCGGCCATTATATTTCAAATCCACAAAATACATAGGAATGAAGTTGTAGAGAACAGATACCATGGCCAATTTGGTTTAGGCTAGATCCCCTATTCACCACCCACCAAGAAAATAAACTAAGGCATAGAAAAGAAGCGATACTAAACTATTCAGTAGAAAGAAAAAAAATTGTAAAATAAATGAACATCAAGGGTTTTTTGAAGGAGTTTTCACATCTTAGCCTAAAAACAAAGGTCGCGGCCATGACTATGGGATGTCACGGCCGTACTACTTATAGGCATAAAGATGGCGGCTAGGCATAACCATCTCCGAGCCGTTACTGTGGGTTTAATAAAACATACGGCCGTTACATTAGAAGGTGGCAGCCGTTATGTTTCAAAACCTCAGAAAACTGTTGGTGTGATCAGTGTACTTGTGAGCGTAAAAATAAAATGAAAATGATAGTAAATATATGAAATAAGATACTACGAATACACTGTTTATAATAAAAACTTGAAGGAACAATACTTGTATTGAAATAAAGAGCAAATAAGTAATAAAAAACAAAAGAAACCTCACTCACGACACCCTCGGGGGAAGAAAATGAGGGTTTATAGAAGAGTCGTGGTTCCTAAGGTTACCTCGTATGAATATCTGTCTCGAATGGCCACTCGGGGGTGAGAATAGGATGGCTCCAAACCGATATTAGCTCTAGGAGCTCCCCTAATGCCAGCAAGAACACGACCAAGGCTTGGGAAACATGAGATGGATGGGTGAGTATTGATTTTGGCAGAGTTTGGACCTCCAGGTTCTTTCTCTCTCTGTTTCTTCTGAAAAATGAGGCCAATTTATAGGCAAAGTGAACAACACAGACCCTCTCTAGAATGCTACCACCTATCCAAAAAAGGATAATAGTGACGACCGCTACCTTTTTACTTTTGTATAGTGGCAGCCGTGACCTTTATGGTGGTGAAAAGGACAGCCCTGACTTTCAAAAGTCGCGACTAGGTTTAGGATTTCAACAAAAGTAACAGCCGTGACAAAGGAAGTCGTAGCTTGCTTTAGGGTTTTTAAAAGGGTAGCAGCCATGTTAGGAAGGACACAACCTGTTCTAGGGTTTTCAAAAATGTGGCGGCCGTGAGGACAGGAATGTCACGACCTGGGGGTTTTTTGTGGTTTTCTTATGTTTTGAGCCAAATTCGTGATTTCGCTTGCTTAGGAGTAACTTTGAGCATAACTCTCATTTTTTCGTCATTAGAGCACATTCAGGACAGGTGCCTAAGATTCGGCTTGGTTAGATTAGGGTGTCTACAGTTGCCCCTTTTTGACAGAGCTTGCAACAACTCGTGGTATAAGTAAATGTCAAAGCTCCAGAGACAAACCGATTGAACAAGCCGCCAATCTTAGGCACAAACAAAACACACAGAAAATCGTGATCGAACCCAAATTTTCATTAAACTTCCTACATACCCCATTGCAAGGGATCAGACTGGTCGTAGTTCGTGGGACAATGCATATAATGCAAACAGGCTAATCATGATGCACGATAGATGTAAAACACGGTGCAAGTATAAGGTACGATGCAAAACATAGCAACTTCAAAAGGTCGAGTCAGGACTTGAAGAAGTAATCAACAATCCAAAGCTTTTAAAAACTCCATTGGAGGTGCTTGGAACGCAGGGCTTAAGGTGCTTAGAACTCTAGGGCTTGGCAAACCTAAGAATCATCTCACGAACTTAGGACCTAAACAACGCTTCGCGTATGACTAGGGTTTTTAGAAGAGAGGGCTGCCTAGTCTTCTAGAGCTTGGAAAAATCCAAGGATCGTCTCACAAACTTAGGACCTAGACAGCGCTTCGCATATGACTAGGGTTTTAGAAGAGAGAGAGATGCCTAGTCCTGTAGGGCTTGGAAATACCTAAGGATCGTCTCATGAACTTAGGACCTAGACAATGTTTTGCATATAACTAGGGTTTGAAAGAGGGATGCCTAGTCCTCTAGGGCTTAGAGAAAACCTAAGAATCATCTAACGAACTTAAGATTTAGACAATGCTTTGCATATGACTAAGATTTTTAGAAGAGAGGGATGCCTAGTCCTCTAGGGCTTGGGAAAACCTAAGGATTGTCTCACGAACTTAGGATCTAGACAATGCTTTACATATGACTAAGGTTTAAAAAAGAGATGCCTAGTCCTCTAGGGCTTAGGAAAAATCTAAGGATCGTCTCACAAACTTAGAACCTAGACAATGCTTCCCATATGACTAGGGTTTGAAAGAGGGATGCTTAGTCCTCTAGGGCTTAGGGAAAAACTAAGAATTGTCTCACGAACTTAGGACCTAGACAATACTTTTCATATGACTAGGGTTTTTGGAAGAGAGGGATACCTAGACCTCTAGGGCTTGGGAAAAACCTAAGGATCGTCCCATGAACTTAGGATTTGTAGAAGAGAGGGAAAGAGGACTTAGCACGAGTGACGACCCTTGCTGCTTCCTTCTTCTTTTCTTTTATCTTTTTCACATGGAGACCCGCGTGATTATTTCTTTACTTAGGCTTGTGTGCCCGCTGATACACTTGATGCACTGCACTTGTATACACTATTGTTTTGATTGGAACAGGTTTGGCCTTCGTGCCTTTAGATTACATTATGTTCATTATGGATGCTTGTCTTTTCTCATACATATGAAAACATATTTTCGATCACTCGAATATTTTATTATGCATAATGTATGTTTGTGAGTTGAATATTTTCCCTGCGAGCCCATCTTTGTGTTGCGAGTTGCTATAGGTTCCTGGCAAGGAATTGGACAAGTTGACAAAGGGGGGAAGTGCTGTCAAAGTCTTTGCAAAAAAAAAAGTTATGGTCGTGAGGAAATACCTCGCGGTCATAATGTTTGAAAGGTTAGTGGCCTGGAAGATTGGATTTCATGGCCGTGATGTTTAGTGGCACAGTCTTTTGGCGTGAAAATCAAGGCTGATTCTGTGGTCTCCCCTTTTCTGGCTCTATAAAGGGGCAACTGTTCCAGACCCCACTACTCTGCATATCGGTGCACTTTTCTTGCTTTCTTCATGGCCCACTCTTATAACAACTCCCTATTGGCTTGGATGGGTGACTTTTCCCCGATTGAGCGCAAAAACTTCTTCAACTTTGGTCTAGATGCACTATTCTTTCTACGAACCATGAGGGTCGATTGGCATCTTCCGCAAGGAGCTACCTAGCTTCTGGGATCCCGATGTGTACATGTTTCGTTTTGAATATGAGGAGCTATGCCTGACGGTGTAAGGTTTTTTCGCTAGTCTTGAGATTTTGTCTGGAGACGGAGTCATACTTCCTACTCCATTTTTGAGTCCCAAGGACCGATTGATGCAGCTTTGTGGCTACCCCAACCGTGAGGCTTCACTTATGGAGTTCTTGATGTGGTTTTGATCATTGGCCGATTCTGACCCCTCTAGCTCTAGCATCGTTATGCTCTTTGTATCTGTTTATTGGCCCGTTTTCTTCTTGTGTCTTATGATAGACAGGTTAGATCTTCTTTGGTAGATGTAGCTTATTAGATTCACGAGGGCCGGTATCCCGTTCCACTAGTTCTTACTACACGCTTCTCGGGCTTGATGCGGTTCGCATAGAGGGTGCCCCTTATTTCGCGGGCAGTGCTTTATTGTTATAGGTATTCACTCGACTCTCCCTTTTCTATATTTCTCTCGATTTTTCTGCTCAACTCTTCTTTTTATGTGTTTCTCTCTATTTTTTCACTCAACTCTCATTTTTCTTTGTTTCTCTCTATTTTCTTGCTCAGCTCTCATTTTTCTTTGTTCTCTCTGGTTTAGCTGATGCAGAAGCTGAATCTGTTAGCGAAACCCATGTCTGATAACTATAGTATGAAGTTACTCGTCCATCGTCGAGCTTACCGTCTCTGCTCCACTGAAGCTGCTTGGAAGAATCGGGGAGCACATTTCTTAGCTATGCCCCTTAGCTGAAGATATCTGTCATGACTACTGCCACTGTGGGTCACTCGAGGGTCCTGCTGATTGGCTTGAAACTGGCCACTTTCTATCATCTATATCGCATTCTTTGTCAATTTGGGTATACTCAGATTAGACCTGACACTACGGTGAGTCATCTATACAGTTCTTCTCATTGGGCTCCGTTCTTGGGCCAGTACCAGAGGGCTTGGTCTTCCTGACTAATGATGCCAGTTGGTAGCGAGTTTGATAGCAAGCTTTCTGAGGACTACAAGGCTTAGCTTGGGACATAATTAGAGCACAGTGCAAGGCAAGAAGGAGACTCAAAGAGGAGGACTTGACTTTGCTTCGTTATACCTCAATATTTTGTTTGCTTTCTCTTTTTTTTTTTTTTTTAAGATGAGGACTTGTGAGCCTCTTTGAATCAGTAAAACTTTTTAATGAAAGTTTCTCCGCTTCTAGTTTGTGATGATTTCTGAAACTGTTCCTTAGATTTTTGTTTTTGCAGTATAACTAATTTATTAAAAAAACTTAAAGTAAGCTTTTACATTGATTGACTACTTGAAACGTGATTACAAAGGAGAGCTCCGAAGAAAGGTTTGGGCCAAACTTTTGACAGAAGCAGCCTACGTATCCCGAAAAAAAAATCAGGCCATAATGTAGTTCGAGGCTTAAGTTGCACTCGGGTATTGACACTCTCGTTCTCATTGCCCTAACTTTTGCAAAGGTTGTCCTTTCAAGTTTTCGATCTTACGGGCTGCTCTAACTTTTTCCTGGGCCGCCTTTACAATTTTGAACCCAGCGAGTTTTTCGCTTCTTTTCTATTTTTCTCTCAGAGATAAAACCTTTTATGATGACCCAACTTGATTGGCGTAGAAAAGACATTCTCATCCAGATCCATAAGAATAGTAGCTCCTTTTGACATCAGGGTTTTGATTAAATAAGACCCGGCCCGATTAGGTTTTAACTTGCCCCTTGGATTGAAGATCGGGACTGAGAACTAAATCACATTCTTTCAAATTTCGAGGCTTAACCTTCCTATTAAATGCCCGAGTTATTCTTCTATGATACCCTTGAATATGAAACAGCACTCTAAGCCTCCTTTTGCCAAACAAGAGTAACTCTTCGAATCTGTTCCCCTACCATTCTAACTTGAGAATGCTGCTTTCAGCCATTATTCTTAGAGACAGAATCTTCAATTCTATGGGTAAAACCGCTTCCATTCCGTAAACTAAAGCATACGGCACCGCTCAAGTGGAAGTCCTTATCGACGTTCGGTATCCCCAAAGAGCAAATGGTAACTTTTTTGACCAGTCCTTGCTGCCCTTTATCACCTTCTGTAGGATCTTCTTCACATTCTTGTTTGCAGCTTTTGTGGCTCCATTGGTTTGCGGTCTATACGGCGAAGACTTATGGCTGACAATCTGATATTCCTCCAAGAGGTCTAAAACTTCTCCTTAAAAGTGAGAACCGTTGAAAATTATTTGGTGCGAAACTCCGTACCGACAAATATGATTTTTCTTGATGAACCTAGCTACTTTGGAGGCCTTCAAGATTGAGTAAGAGGCAACTTCAATCCACTTTGTGAAGTGATCGATTGCTACGAGCACAAACTCGTGTCCATTTGATGCCTTGGGCATAACTTTCCCTTTCATGTTGATTCCCCAAACTAAAAACAGTCACAGTTGAGGTTTGCATGGATTTGGTATTTTCGGCATCTCCGAACGAACTGGTGACAGTCCATTTCCGTTGTCGTCCAAAAGTATCCTTGGTGCAGGGTCTTCATCATTATTCCACTCATGTGAGTTCCACAAACTCCTCTGTGAACTTCTCTTATCAACTCGTGTCCTTCTTTCATGTCAATGCAGAGTTTATCAACTCCCAGATATCCCCTCTTGTACAGTCTCCCCCTACAGATCACAAACTGCGCGGCAAGTCTTCTGATAGCTCTTTGATCCTTCTTGCTGCCTCAACTAGGATACTTTCCCTTCTCAATGAAATTCTAAATCTCGTGATACCAGGGTAGTCCAGCATTGACTTCTTGGGTAGCGACAATATTACTGATTGCGGGTGTATATCTTTACTGAATCTCCAAGGGTCTCATCCTTACTCTGGGCGGTATGTTTATCATTGATGCCAGAGTAGCTAAAAACATCAACAAACTTATTTTGTAGTCTCGGGACGTGAGTGAACACCACATTCTCAAAATGGGGGATCATTATTTCGAGCTCTCAATGGTATTGGATCATCCATTCTTTCTCAACCTTCCATTCTCTTTTTGCCTAGGAGACGACCAAAGCTGAGTCTCCTATAACCTCCAACTTTCTTACCTCATTTCCAATGTAGATTTCAATCCAACTAAGCATGCTTCATACTCGGCCTGATTATTAGTGACCTCAAAACTTAACTTAAAAGCCAAAGGGATATGGGAATAATCGAGAGTGATGATGAGTATCCCTATCCTATCCCCGTATTGGTTCGAGGCTCCATCGAAATAGAGAGTCCACAGATCCTTCTCAATTTTTAACACTTGCTCATCGGGAAACTCAAACTCCGGTTCTTCATCTCCTTCAATAGGATGGTTGGCCAGAAATTCTACGACGACTCTCCCTTTCACGGATTTCCTTGTGACCTACTACAAGTCGAATTCAGCCAGCATGAGCAACCAACGAGCCAACTTTCTTGTCAATGTTGGCTTCTCGAAGTGGTACTTAAGCGAGTCTATCCTTAAGATTAGATCAACTCGATACGCTAGCATGAAATGGCATAATTTCTTGGATGCCAAAACTAGCGTCCATCAAGTCTTTTCTAAAGGCATATACTGACGTTTTCATTCGGTCATCTTTTGCTTAGGTAGTAGACAGCTGTTGGCTTTATCTTCTTGAGCGAGCACACATCCCATTGCTGAATCAATCGCGAACAAATACAGTATTAAAGGATTATCAGGTTCTGGTGGCTATAGGACTGGAAGGTGTTGTAAGTAATGTTGTATAGCATCGAAAGCGTCCTGGCACTGTTGATCCCATAAAAAATTAGTCCCTTTCTTCAAGAGTCGAAACATGGGTTCACAGGTCGCGGTCAATTTAGCTCATTACGTCCTCGAGATAGAGAAGGATTTGGTGTTGTATGATATTAGGGTTAATTCCGGGCATATCTTTATAGGACCATGTAAAAACGTCTTTAAACTCTTTTAATAAAAGGGTTAATTGCTCACGTTCTTCCGAAGAGAGCGTATAACCAACCTGAACTATCTGCGGATCCTTTTCATTATTAAGATTTATTGAAATAGTTTCTTCCATTACGGGTTTAGCTCGCATTTTTTCTTCTTTTCAATAAAAAGTTTTAATTCTTGAGGGATATCCACTTCAAATTTATTAAAATTTTTAGAATTAATGGAAGATATTTGGGGTACAGCGAAGTAAGCAAAATCTAGATTCATCTATATCTATACTATCTATAAAGGAAACACTACAATTGGTTTCTTGAGGCCAGTCGAACTTTTTAATCCCTAATTTACCCTTTTCATTTTACTAATTGACTAAAATTTATTAAACTTACAAAATAACTGAAAAGGTTAAAAAGATTATAACCGGTGTTCTTCGCCTTTCACAGCACCACAACCCTTGATGATGCCATCTCCTCGACTTCTGCCACTGGCTCTTCCATCGCCGTAGGCGTATCTCACCATATCTTCTTTGTCGGTGTTTGACGCTACTACCTCCGTTCTTGGTGTCTCACGCTGCTACGCTACCGTTGTCCATCGCCTATCGCTACACCACAACCCTTGATAAAGCCAACGGTAAAAGTAAAATTTTCAGTTCTCATTTTCTTGCTCGCTCTCTCTCTCTCTCTCATCCTTTTCTCTTTTCTTTCTCTTTCTCATTCATTTCTCTCTGTAAAGACGTACATGATTGCCTGCCTATTTAACTATCTCATCCCTCTCTTAGTTTATCTTTCTCATCTTTTTCTTTTCCATTTTGCCGATGACATAAAAAAGAGTTAAAGATTTACTCAAGTATTTTTTATTTTAAAATAAAATAATATACATTTTCAACAATTTGTTTTTATAAAACAGATTACTTTTAATTGCTTATTTGTCTCTCTCATTCTTCTTCTCTTTTGTCCTTTTCTTTTCTTTCGTGCTGATGACATCAAATAGAGTTATATACATTTATTTAGGTATTTTTTTATTTTAAAATCAAATAATATATATTTTCAGCAATTTGTTTTAATAAATTAAAAAAATCAGTCCCAAAAGAACTTACAGTTTTAATCCTCCCACTTTAATCTACAGTTTTAATATTTTCCTATCAGAGGCGGAGGTTTGAGAGAAAGAGGCATTAGAGAACAGTGTTCATAAAATAAGGCTAGGTTTCGTACCACATTTTGGCTAAAAGAGTAATTAGCCAGTTTGGCCATTAAAAAGTTTGGTTTTTTTAAAAACAGTTAGATTTTTTAACAAGTTGGATTTTTTATGTGATTTTAGCATAACTGCTATTTTTATATTAAACCGACTAATAAAACACACTTTCAGACGTTCATTGTGAATTTTATTATTCTTTTAGCTAAAAATTTTAATTTAACTAAAAGATAAAACAATACATTAATATTTACACAAATATATTAATATATCTATACTATCCTTAAGAAGAAACAATAATTGAAGCTAGCCGGATTTTTTAATTCCTAATTTACTCTTTATATTTTACTAATTGACTTGAATTTATTAAACTTGCACAATAATCGTAATGGTAAAAAAGAACAAAAACCAAATAACGCACTCATCCCACTAACCCCATTAATCTCTTCCTCAACCGCGGTTATCCCAATTTGGCAATTTCACAAACCGTTGTTCATTTTTCATCAACAAACGAAGAGAAATGGAGATAACCCACTTTGCTTATACAATCTTCACCTCCCGCAGCGAATTACTTGAAAAGTTTGTGAATTTTTAATTTCGTCCTATTTTCGAAAAATTCTTTACAAAATTCATATATGCATGTGCAATTATATAAGATGATGTTGTTATCTTACCGAATTCAGTTTTCGATTTCGTCGTGTTTGTGTCATTGTGTATCGGAGTTTGGGATCGAGTGAAGATAGAGGACAACAACGTTGCTCATCCTCCATTATTGACGCATTTGACAAGTCGTTTCTCTCTCTCTCTCTCTCTCTCTCCATTGACGACGAGAATAAGTGACTGGGTTAAAAGATTGGAGGAAAGGCTGACAGAAAACATGGCGTGGGCAACGAAAGGAGGAAATTCAAATAGAAATTATCATGAACGGTGGAGATTCAATATTCAACGAGAATCAGTTTTCCATCTTCCTCTCTCTAATTTCTCTCTTGATTATTTACCCAATGTATTTGAATGATTTAGAATTAATGGATTAATGGATTGGAAGAGATAAGAGAAATGTATAAAAGAATGAAGGATGATTTCTGCGAAACAAACGAAGAACTCCTCAGCATATTGTTCATTTCTGTTATTAATAATTCTTAATCTTAAATTTTTAATTAATTATTTTAGTTTAAAAGTTTCTCGACAAGTTAAAAATGAAAAATAATTCGAATTTGTTTAAAAAGAAAAACTTAAAATGAGTTAATAAGTCAGATTCTTTTTAATCTTTAAAAATTGTATATTTGGTTTTATTTTTTATTTGTTAGGAGTTGAGACAGATAAATCCAAAAAAAAAATAAGAAATTGTTTAAGAAGATTGGGAATTACCTTAAATCTGATTGTTATATGTACATCTCATTGATTGGTCCTTATCCTTCTCATAATTTTGATGGTAACACTCTTAATCCTTCTTCATGTATATTAAAAACAATTAAATTTTATTCGAGTTACACATGCATCGCATGTGTCCCAAACGCTAGTTTTATTAATTTCAACGGGGGTTACAATTTCGGACTCAAAATAGAAAGGGACTCGGGATGCCAACAGGTGCATTCCCAGTAGATTTGTCATAATAGGAACCGTTTATAGACTCAATCAAAACGGATTCAACTGAATCAAATTTCCACTCACTTTCCACATCATGCATACGAAAAGACTCAAAACACTGACTTTTTTCCATTTTAACAACATTCATGATAAGTACAGTGTAATCGTAAGCACGCCAGCATCCATCATTAGCACGTCCTCTTCTTCTTTGTTACCTATACGCACTCGGGCCGTCTCTTCATTGAAGAAATAACCCAGTCTATTGGCGCTTTTTCAGTGAATCCCATATGCCATATCTCTGCTTCTTCCTCACTGTTAGACAACTGGTGGGCGAAAAACATTTCTAGCCTTGGCAACTTTTGATTAGTCTTCTCCTCTATCCATGGTTCGAGAAACCCATAGTAAGGAAAATCATCCTCTTCCTTGATACAACGTCCATTCAATGTTGGCCCGTACTTTTCCATCTTTGCTCTTCCAACTCTGGCTTATACCCCAGTCCGTATCCATGGCGATTGTGGTGCACAGGAATTGGTTCTGAGACTCCTTGTAGGCACTTGCCTAGTCCCATTCCTGGAAAATAGGACATTCCTTCCATCATGACCACAACTTTTGGGTTCACATATTATTTATCAAAACTTGCACATCCTTAGTCTTGTCGAAGTCGAAGCCATTTAGGAGGAGATCCTCCTCCCCATATTGAATCTCAAGGAGTGGGGTAGTGTCACTAAGTGGGGTTGGCAAGCCAGTTTCACCCAAAATGGTGACAGTTACTCCTTCCTTGATCAGCTTCACTTTTTGATGCACGGTCGACAAAACTGCTTTAATCGACGGGTCGTGTAGCCATGGCCTTCCCAGCAATAAATTAAACGAGGCCGGCACATCGAGAACATGGAACTCTATCTCATTTTTGAGTGATCCCACTGTCACAACAAAAGTTACTAAGCCAAACACATCTCTTCTCATGTTACCGTATGCCCGCACTCCTTACGCGCTTGGCTTGAAATCTTGCATCTTCAGTCACAAAAAATAAGCAGTTCATAGTGCCCACCCATTAAGAGTGGAACCATTGTCAGCTAAGACGACCAGCACCCATTTTCCCTATATATTGGATGGTTAGATGTAACGACTTATTGTGACATAGCCCTTCGGTCGGAAAGTCTTTGTTACTGGAGGCGATAACATTGGTCTACTTCTCGCGTATGAGCATTCCAACTAGTTGGTCCGGAGAGACATCAATTGGTATGTTCACGCTGCTTAAAGCTTTTAAGATGGCTTGTTGGTGCTTATGGGACGCCAAAAGTAACCCCCAAATACTCACATTGGCTTGTGTCTTCTTGAGTTGCTTCAAGACCACGTCATCTTCTTCATTGTTCTGCTTCTCTACTTGCTTTCTTGATTCCTCTATGCCCCTACTTGGCTGCCCCTTTTCCAGCTGTGCGGGCTTGAAATGCCTCTCGCTTCTCGTCAGATGCTCTATCTATTCTTCGGGTTCCCAGAGACCTTCGAATTGGTCGGTTATTGCTCTAATTTCAACCACCAGGTATCCTCTCTCTCAGAAGGCCCATAAATCGTCTATGCTAGCTTTCTCTCCACTAACTCCTTCATCTCCCTAGAATTCTTTCTCAATTCCCATCACATTTTACGAAAACCAGACGGATTCTTCGCTAATTTTGGTCTCTAGTTCAAAGAGTTGTGGCAGTGATATCCTATCAAACGAGTCTCCATAATTGCATGGTGGGGGAAGATGCCAAGGCTTCTATAGACCTCTGTGGTCATATGGCTCTTCAACAATCGAGTGCCATTTTGGCACATCCTCTCCCTCGTTATACTCTGTTTCCATGAATTCTTTCTCTATTTCTTCTATCTCCTACATGTCATTCTCTTCTTGGTACTCTACTCCGGGATAGCATAAGACTAACTCCTTGGGTAGATGTGTTCTCAATTTTGGATCATGGAGAGGGGCAATGTATACGGAAGGGTCGTTCATAAGACTCGTGATTCCCAACAAGTTCACGTGGGGTGGATTTTCTTCCTTCTCCTCTCGCTCTTCTCCTTGGTTTCTTTACCGACTAGTGAATCTTCTTCCTGCTTACTTTCACTGTCAACCCCTTTTCCTTTGAGGACTCTCCTATCTATGATATTATCTTTATTGTCTCTTCTATTTTAAAACTCGGGTTGGCTTCCCCATACGAAATTGCCCCTTGATGCCATGCTATATCATCACTCAGAACAGTCATGACGTGCCATTTGATGTCAATTCCAGCTTTCTCTAACTCATCTAACGCCTCAAGACGGGCCAAATCCTCCTACAAGCATGTAATTTCTTCATCCTCCTCATCATCACCATTGACAGGGCAAGGAACTTCTTCCTCATGGACGATAAAGATCAGGAAATTATCAAAGCCATCGTCTATCAGATCCTAAATAAGGTCATTAATTAGCAACACCTCTTGACAGGATGACAAAATTGTAACTGGTTTTGGCTTTGTTGTAGAGACTATGAATTTGGTGGGATCAAAACTTTTTGACCCTTCTTCAATAGCGTTCATATTCTGTTGATTTGCATGATTCGGCAGAGGATTGGTCGTAACATTCGACTTTTGAACGACAGTGGGTGGAATGATCACCTTGTTATCTATCAAGTCTGGGACCTCATGTCAGAGCCTCATGAAGTTGTTGGTTAAGTGACCGCACCCCTGGTGAAAGGCACAGTACTGGGTCAGATTATATCTGGGCAGTAAAGGGTTTGGAGGTGGGGTCAGATCCAAAGGCTTTAGGAGGCCCATTTTAATAAGACTACCAAGGACAGTGGAAAGTGGGACTCCCAGAGGAGTGAATAATCTTCTCGAAGTTCTTTGCTGACTAGGTTGTTCGGGTTTTGGGTTTAGGATGTTTACTTTGAAAACCTGATCATTGGAAATGTTGGTGAAGTTATTATCGACTTGATTAGGGTCATTAGTGCGTGAATTCCTTACCCGTCGACTTGATCTCACACTTTCCATTGCCCCTAATTGGATGGAACTTTCAACATTAACTCCCACATCAAGCAACTGTTCAAAGGTGATCGAAGAATTTCTTAGTATCTTTATGGCCTTAGTTCTCCCTTCGTTGGATTGAATCTCGTTCTCGATAGATGAACTTAACAAATCATTGACTTGAGCTTGAAGTTGCTGACATTGAGCTTGGTTTTGGATTTGCTGGGCCTGTAAGAGTTGGATTTGTGTATGGTATTGAGTCTGAATCCTGGCCTGGTTGTTCACAGCTATGCTGATCCCGTATAATGTTCGTCGTAGGTCCATAATTTCCCTCATCATATCAGCCATGATCAATTCTGGATCTACCATTGGTGATCTTAACTATTCTACCTGTCTAAGCATTCCTCTCGGAGATCGGGCCCAAGTGCATATAGGTTCTTCTCTGCATGGAGCTATAGTCCCAGGTCTCTGATCTGAAAGGACTCATGTAAATCGGATAACTCGTTAGATAGGTCTAAACTCGAAATAACTCACTCTCGACGATGGAATGGGAAAACAAAAACTAATTTTAATCGAAGTGCTAACTATACAAACAAAAGTATCCATAAAAGAAAATCACATAACCCTAAAGGATTTATTGATCCTAAAAGAAATGGTTCTAAGATACTATATGTACATGAGAAGGCTGATAGGTCTACACTCAGTGTACCTTCTGAATAGAGTCAATAATATACCTCCTAATATCAGGAAAGGTGCAAGACATGGTCAAACGGTTCATAATAACTCTTTTTGCCACATCTATGAGCGCATGTGGCCAGAAAGCTTGTTGGCTTTTCTAACATAGCCCCAGGAGAATAAACTAACCGGGATATCAGATAGGCAGAGTGGGAGTTTGGGAACTCAGCACACAAATATGTAAATGCAAATGTGAATACCAATGAAAATTTTACAACAAGAACTATTGACATTTCAAGTTAAGCCTCTTATGATTTTTTTTTTGAAAAATCGATCTCCAGTCGCTAGAAAAACTGCAGGTGTTTATTTGGGTT
>JAOTRH010236750.1:0-76930 GCA_034768845.1 Heliamphora exappendiculata | reverse complement strand
AGATATACATGGCAACAATATATATCTTCCTACCAAGAAATTAGGCAAGTGATATATATCTATAAAACAACTCTCATTCCCTCAATTAGGGTAGGCCACCTAGGGAGTGATCCCTAGGCGTGCCAAATTCCAAAACCGTCCTTCATTATTTAATTTAATCCCCGAATATTTCCGGTGGCAAAATCGGCATTCAAATTAAATTAAATAATTATAGAAACTGATAAGAAAATATCCGTGCGTATAATGGGCTACGTGAGGGATCACGAGGAAGTATAGGACTCGGGCTAATCGTATGAGAAAACCGGATATCCCTAACTCTGTCCCCGAGTTAGATTCTTTCTCGAACGAACCAGAACTTGTTCCACTAAAGGTCCTGATTGAACTCCTGGCCCTAACTCAAATTATGTCTTGAGTTTCCAATTATCAAATGCACTGAATTCTCCCCACATTTAATATATGGATTCCTGATAAATAAATTTGGTTACTGACAACCCAATTTAATTATCCTCTATTCCTTGCAACCGCGCCGCTTAACCTTTTGATATGCCAGATCCGGAGATCCACTGTACTGATTTAGCATAATCAAACCTATAAGCAAAGTACACGAGGGGGAACTCCTCAACCTAAATCGGACGTGGTTTTCGTTAGCTGATTATCAATCATCGGACAAACAATGCCAGTACCTAACTCATCGGTATTATTGATCTCATGGAGGAAATCTCAACCATTGACGACTCAAAGTACTGTATATTATCTGAACACAATTAATCAATCACTTTAGGATTAAGAGTTCGTGCAATACATGATAATACAGGATGTGAATCAAATTCATATAGTCAGTATAGAATCGATCATCCCGTTAATCCCGCTCAATACACTCCAAGTGTACTAGCACACCGAGCTCGAACATCGAATTCCCAAAACCTGAATTCGATCCGTTCGACCTAGTCAAGACCAGCTACTATAACGATGTACTACAATCGTGCCAACGGAATGTCCGGGTCCATTGTGATTGTGAGTCTTCCTGTATAATCTGTCAGAACGTATGACCCGATCTTCCGTGTAGCACGCACCGAGTCAAATACTAGACAGAATATACGGACTATGCATTCATACATCACAAATGTAAATATAAAGCCATAAATACAAAACCATCTCAAATGTTTCTCATTAATATGTTAGGCATCCAGAATATACTACATAAAAATCATGACTTTTCAGTATACATTCCCAACATTTGATGTCTATGAGATGTTCTGTCTGTGGAATGTGTTTGGTCGAGTCACTCATTTGGGTCAGGTGACTTTGTGACTGTGGTGACGAATTGGTTTCCAGTTGTATGGAACCTTGTCTAGGACAATGGTGTATCACCTAGTGTTTCTCCTGGGTGAGAATTGTGGTTCGTGATAGAAGTTTGAGTACAGGATGAAGGTTTGAAGGTTTGTTGAGATGAAAAGCATTCTTTGATGTCTAGGTGAGTAAGTGAACTTCTCTCTGGAGTTGGGTGTTGTGTTGTTGCTCGTGGATCGGCAACGTGTCAGCTTTGAGATGGCATTGTTAGCATCAGTAGGGTAATGATGTGGTAGCAAAGTCAGTGGTCGTCTGGCGATCGTCAAAACTCGAGTAGAGTTTGTGCATGGAACATGTGATTTCATGTGATCGATGTCGAAGTTCGACGTCGTGTGTTTGGACTTGTGGAGATAGTCCTTGGTGTGCATGGTGAGGTGTGATTGAGCCAGTTTGTGGTAGTAAGAGCGAAGGGGTGGTAGTCACTATGTTCGGGCGTAGAGAGTGTTTGGAATCAAGTACCATGGTAGATTGGTCTTGTGTGATGTGTTTATCGCTGGAGTAATATGTTTTGAGGATTGGCAGTGTGAGTTGGATCTTGATCCCACGTTTCATGGATGTCTCATGGGTGACGGTGAAGTCAGTAGGACTTGCACGTGTGGGCAGTTTGTGTAGAGTCGTGTTTACCTCGTGTGACGACAGGTTTGAGATTTCAGTTGTTGGGGTATTTCTGTTATTGTGCAGTATCGCTGGATCTGCAACAGGGATCGTTGATAGTTTCGTGACAGTGATTGGCTTGAGTTTCAGTGTTTAATTTCGAGGATGAAATTTTTTAAAGGAGGGTAGATTGTAATAACCCGAACTCAAGATACGAATAAAAAAGAAAGAACATCTCAAAAGAAACGAAATCTCGAACCTAAGTTCGGTAAGAAGAACCGGCCCGACCGTTTAACTTTTCGAGCCCGAGACCTGGGAAAGGGGGGGAAACACACAACCATATATTAAAACCCTAATATTAAGGTTAAGAACTCAAGGTTATAAGCTCAAGCTGTTTAAGATAAGAGATAAGCTCAAAAAGTCAAGAAAACGAACCTATGTGAAAAATACCCAAATTTTCTCCTAGAATTAAATAAATAAAATTATTTAATATATATATATATATATACATATATATATATATAATCAAGTGGTTAACCACCTAGGAAAGTGTGCCAAACTTGGTGGCCAAATTTCATCAAACTCAAGTTAATTTTAAAAGTAACTAAGGTTAGTTAAACCATGATTAAGGAAACTTCCTAGGAAGCTTCTTATATGCCTTTTGGCTATAAAAAAGACCCAACCCACCCTTTTTGTTCAATAATTTTGTGCATATACAGAGGGAGAGAGAGAGAAAAGAGAAGAAAGAAAAAGAAAGAAAAAGAAGGAAGAAGAAGAAGCATGAAGCTAAGAGTACCCATGGAGCATGAAAGCTAAGTCCTTGATCCAAATCATCAAAGAGTGATCTATATAAGGTAAGCAAGACTCTAACACATCTAATTTTATACCTATCAAATATCTTTTTCATCATTTGAAAACATCAATTAAAGATCAAGAATCGAATATGAATCGAAAAGGCGTCATGGTGAGATTTTAGGACTGTCTTGGTGTGGCTATTGTGTCTTGAAGTTTTCATGAGATTTTCTAATGGATCCATGGCATGAAAAGGTTCTGTAATTGTCATATTTGAGTGTACAAAATATGGATATAAAATAAATGGACCAACCATTAACACACGTGATGCTAGGAGACTAGATCCAAACTCGGCATGCAATTTGAGCCTTCAACCTTTCTTCCCTTAGATTTGAAATATCATAACTCAATGTAGAAAATTGTTCTAAGCATGATTTTTATGTCCAAGGTTAGATGTTTGTGTTTTCTTTCATGAAAAATTATTTTCAACTCATTTTCGTAAGTAGAACTCGAGATATTGCAATTCTACCAAAGTGTGTCAGTTTTAGACCAGTCAACAGTGCAGACCTAAAAGACCTAGTTTAAAATGAGATCCGAGTTTTGGAAAAAATATGAAAGTTGTAGATAACATGTATATCTATCAACTTACCAAAAAGGAGCACAAAATATTGAGCTTTGATAGGTCAAAACCCCTTTCAAAATCTCTGTTGAGTTTCAGCCCTCTAGGGACATTTCTTTCACATATATATGTGTAGCCCAAAACCCCTATTTGGAATGATCTTTTCCAAAAGTGATCTACATGAACATTGTAGCCAACATATGGAAGAACTTTCTGCCCAAAACTTAGATCTTAAAGCCTCGGGATGATTCCCCAAAACCGTCTCAAACCCTCTGTCCAAAATCGGCTCTGCTGTGTTTTGGCGGCTGACAGAACCTACTTTTTAAAATGGCCAAAACGTGTAATTTGTTTCAAACAACTACCCTTAGTTCTAAACGTGAAACTTGTAGGGGATATGCTGAAATAGAACGTATTAAAAATGGGCTTATTTGGACTTGATTTGATATCCAAAAATCGAGACCAACAGAGATACTTTTCTGACCAATTCTCTTAGCAAGTGCTGAACCGTTTTCGTTTTCGTAACGCTTTTCACCCTTTTGCCTTAGGTTTTGGTTTTGGTGTTGCACATAAAAGTTGTAGAGAATATTTTAATATAAATCATCACCAAAAATCATAATCAAATTCGAAGTCTAAGTACCTCAAGATACTGTAGTACTTTAAATTTTAATGATTGGGAGAAAGTAATAAATGGTTAAGTTAATCATTAAACTAGTGAAGGATTGAGCAAGTGCGTAGTACCCCTTAAACCTAAAAAGAAAGTAACCATGATTCCTAAAATCAAGAAAACATTCAATGGTAAGAATCGTTTTAGTACTTTACGTTCTAAGAGGGGTAGAATTCCGTGTTGATGGTTAAGTCATGTTTGCTTACTAGGCATGGAAGTTTTGTTACCTGAGGAGCAAGCTTAGGTCATTGACAAAGACTTGGTTCGTATGAATATAAAATAAGGTGAGAGTGCTTAGCTATTATCTTGAACTTGAGTTTATGTAAATGATGCTTAAAAATGATTTGAAGTGCATGTTTTCAACTATGCCTAGTTTGACTATCGCATGAACCTGTTGTTTTTAAAAGTTATGATGTTTTTAATTCAAGTGTGCTATCCATGATATTCTGAACTAGCATGATGTTACTATGAAAGTATGGTTATTGTTGTGTGATTGTTCTAAAGTGCCAAGTTACAAAGGTTTTCGGCCCTTTTATATCCCTTTATGAGGGAGGTTACCCAACTATTGGTTTTTATTTTCATTTATCCCTATAGGAGAGGTTTCCCATTGAGTGGGGGTTTTTGCTTTAAAGGCGTTGCGGGCTAAGTCCCGGATATCACATACCACTCATGCTTGGTGGAGAGTGGCCCTCTTTCTGTCACGTTGCTACTCGTGCATTGGGAATTGAGGTTACGGTACCGTTGGAACTCCCGGTCATGAGGTTGACGACTACTTGGACACTGTTGGGGTTTGAGTCTAGATTTGAGAAAGTGGTCATGCAGTTTAAATTTATCGCAGTTGAGCTAGGAACATATTTCTGTTTGCAATACTTAGAAGATTTTGTATAATCTGTGATGTTTTCATGTTCATGCAAATGCATCAGTTTCTATATTTTTGTGGAAAATGTGATGAACAATTTTTTTTAAAGAGTTTTCAATTATTCTTACCTAAGTAACTGTCTTTTCTGTTCATGATAATACTAAGTGTGCTCTCTTATAACCTCTGTGGTTGCAGATACCAAAAACGATTAAGAGTTGGTCCACCACAAGCGTCATCGAGTAGTTTTGGTTCTGGTGTTGGAAATCGTTTTGGCCAGTCTTTCTTTTATTTAGTTTTCGTGTTGGCAAAGCTTTATGTATAAGATTTGAAGGTTTTTTACTTTTTAGAAGTAATGTATGCCTTGGGATGGTGAGTCCCTAGTGACTCATGTTTACCTCTTTTGATATTAAGATATTTGTGGTTGTTTAAGTTTAATCATAGTCTATCTCTTGGACTGCCGGTCCGCGGCGAGATATCAAGAGCAGGGTGCTAATGCACAGGGTTTAGATTTTGCACTACCTGTTACTACTAGTACACAGACACAGGTAGTGTCTCGTCGTAATGAGAGAGTTGTTCATCAACCTGATCGATATATGTTCTTGGGAGAATCGTTTGACAAGATCCCAGCAGAGTTAGATACCGAGCCCTGTAACTACAATGAAGTACTAAAAAATAAAGATGTAGATCTTTAGCAAAGAGCTATGAATTCAAAGATGGAATCTATGTATTCTAATCAAGTTTGGGAACATGTAGAACCATCCGAAGGGATAAAACCCATTGGATCCGAGTGGATCTATAAGAAGAAGAGATGAGCATACGGGAAGGTTGAAACCATCAAAGCTAGGTTTGTTGCTGAATGGTTCACTCAGAAATAAGGGATTGATTATGAGAAAATCTTTTCGCCGGTAGCCATGCTTAAGTCTATCTAGATTCTCTTATCCATTGCCGCTCATTTTGATTATTAAATATGGCAAATGGACATCAAGATAGCTTTTCTTAACGAAAGTCTTGAAGAGTGTATCTATATGATACAACGAGACAGATTCATTTCAAAGGGTCAGAAGCACATGTTGTGCAAGCTTAAGAGATCCATTTATGGACTTAAGCAGATATCGAGTTCTAGGAACACTTGATTTGATCAAGCTATAATGTCACGCCCTCGCCACGAGGCACGTGAAACCCACGTGTTACTTCATTCCTCTTATAACCAAAAATTCTTTAATGACATTCTCTTGAATTTAATTTATTATTGGTCATCTGTTATCCTAAACTTCAAAATATTCTAAGTATAATTTTTAAAAATTTCGGTAGAGTTTTCTCTATTTTTCGAACTATCCCAAATTAAATTATCACATGTTAAACCTAAACAATGATATACAGAGGCTCTACCTAGATCTCAATTCCCAAAACACAATCAAAACTACTTAATAGCCACATTCTTCTTTTCATTATATATGCACTCCAACCATTCATTATACATCTCAAACTCTATTCATTTCTTATAATTATTCCACTCATTCATGAGATACTCCTTTTTTTCTTAAACATTTCAAAACATAAGTCTTATGAGCGTCTTATGAGCATCTACTCAAAGTATCCCTACATACATATGGTTCTCATATTCTTTCAACAGTTTCTAAATTCCTTACAAATTACAAAACAAACGATTTATAGTTTTAAATTACAAAACATAAACATCCTCCCTTTTTTTTTCAAAACTCAATCCAGGGCCTCGATACCCATTTAAGCCCTTTCCTGACTATCGTGACCTATTAAAAAGTTTAATTCAACAAACGTGAGCCGAAACTCGTAGAACAATGACTAAAAATAATGTGATGCATAATATGTGAGGTGTGAGGAGATGCCACTATACATTTACAACTAATACATTTTTATAGTCAAATTAAAGCTCACCCACTCCTTTCTTGTTTTAATGGAATCATTCGGCCATTCTTGTTCATTTATGTTTCTAATTCCTCATTTTTATTCTCATATTTCATTTACATTTTCTTAATCATTTCATCTTTAATTTCTTCTCATCTTGTCTTAGTTTTCATTATCACATTCTTACTCTCTTCGATTCCATGATAGATTATTAACTCACGCATGTTCTTCTTTAATCCTTTAACTTTCTTCTTTCAACTTCATCATTTCATCACTTTTATCCATTTCCGTTTCATTTCATAAATTTGTTACCAAGCCAATAGTAATTTCCTTACCCAGTATACAATCATTAATTTTCTTTCCCATTCTTCAATTTTTTAACTACATTTCACTTTCATATCAATGATCCAAATACTAAACCGATGTCGGGTGCAGTTTATAAAAATCACTCCCTATTCTCCCAATAGGCTACACAAAGTCATTAGGTAATAGATAACTCTGTAACTCACCACGACAATACCCGTTTTACGAGCCTCACCCGAGGGAGTACGGTACCCAAATTGCGCAAGTTTTCGGTCTTTCACCAAGGAGCTGTTCAAGACCAACTTATTCACATCCTCAGCCATTTTTAATTTCATAAAGGAACACCCCGGGAGGCAAACCGATACCAAACCATTTTCGATTTCCCGAAGGAATACCCCGAGAGGCGACCCGATACCCAGCCATTTTTGATTTTTCAAAAGAATACCCACAGAGGCGTCCCGATACCAAGCCAATATCAAACCATTTTCACATCATTTCCATTTCTATTTCTCATGTCACATCATTCAACACAAAATAATCTTATCTTTCCATTTTAACAATAAAAATCTCACATATATATCAACATGGTTTCTCCCATCAATCAACTTCAATTCGTTTCATTTTTTTTAATTCATTAAGTCAATCTTAACTTCATAGTTCATTAAATCACAAAACCCAAGCTAATATTCATAAATCTTATGTTCAACTTTCATCAAATTTTAATTATCTTCAATTCAAATTCATCAGCCCAACTATTGGGTAACTGCTTATCAATACCCCACATAACATATTCGTTCACATTAACAGAAGAAAGGCAAACTTTAGTAAAGAAACATTCCCTATAATCAAAACTAGAACATGTAATTGACTTGTTTATTTTCAATTCAAGACTTAATTCAAAAACTCAAACCCATGTAATCCTCTATTGAATTTATCTCAACTTCATGGTGTAACCTTTTACATGCAAAACTTCCACTACAAAGACTCGAAGTTATTCATTTAGATTCATTTCCATGAATTTAATATACTACAAATACTCCACTTAGAATTTATACACCTCCACTTTCCAAATCTTGTAAATTAACCATGAATGTAACATTCAAATCCCAATCTGACAAATCACATGGTTCAAAATTTTCATTAGTTTCCCATTGGTTAACTCTTCATCAATTTTTTTTCTTAAAGATATTAGGTCCAATACATCACAATTAACTAAGCTTTAGTGAAATCCTCTGAATCTTAAGTTAACGATAGGTCACTAATTCCCAAACCAACAAATTACATACCTTGAACCCCTCATTTTATGACCCAACCCTTCAGTATCAAGTCACTACGGTGAATCCAAACTCCACAACTCCATAGATTGGTCAATCTTGAATAACCTTTTAATCTTTTAAGGTTTTAAGCAAATACAACACAAATCAACTCATTATACCAAAGTTAGTTAAAATTCAATTTATAACTTCCCCTAAGATTTAGGCTCTTCCTATCAATTAAATACTCACTCAAACAGCCGATGATCGTTGGGCATTTGTAACCCATTCATATATCATTTTACAAGTTCATGAATTCATTACATTCCATTACCCTAAATGAGTTTTAAGCCCAACTCTTGCATATTTCCAAATTAATTTGCAAATTTTCAATTCAATAATCACAAAATAATAAATGTTATAACCCAAACAACCCACTAATTCATCCCTAGGCTTCAAATCAACCAGTACAATTCACCACTTAATGGAGGGTTCATACATAAGATCTCCCTCACCGTTAAACTAAGCCATGAATTCATGCTGAAAACTTTGGTTTAAATTCTCCAACTTCATGTATTTCAACTAAAAATTAATCCTAATTAGCTAGGCATCACCCAAGCATTATATATATCAATAAACAAGTTTAGGCTCACTAATTAAATTGAATTCCATAAAATTTCTACTCTCCAACAGCACCAACCAAGTTTTGTATTCTAAATTTCTCACATCACTAAATTAATGCATCAATTCACTCTATAATCTCAAGTTACTAAGATTTACAAATAAAATAAAATAAAACAGTACATAACCACACACACTCCCAGTTTCATCATACTATTAATTTCTCATAAACCTTATCAACCAACTTTAAGTTTTAAATTAAGCCATCAATCTAATTCATATCCTTAAAACAATAGTTACAAGGTGTAACAACCCATTAGGATTCCAGTTTCATCTACACACTCAATTAGCCAGAACTTTAACCTGTTTAATCATGAATTTAGCTAGGGTTTAATCCAATTCCCAAAATTTTTAGGGTTTCTCGAGTTTATTATAAAATTCAACACATATCTATGCCAAACATCATCAATTAGTCAGGATCCTATCTCTTAGGAGCAAAACCCCTGAATTTCAGAACCCTAGCTTGTTCGACCATCACGGAACTTTGGTTCGGTGGCTCCAATGCTCGGATTTTGCGGTAGAATGCTTGAACTCTCGCAAGCAGGATCCAATTTCGAGTATGAACTCACCAATTTCTGGGGGGAGGATTGGTTCCAAGCTGTGAGCTCCAACAATGGCAGAAGAAAATCAGAGAGGGAAGGAAAAAATGAGAAAGACAACGCCAGTGATGGCGACCGGTGGTAGCTGGGGTGAGCTCGCCGATCCTCAAAGGCCTCCACCTCTGCTTCTCTCTACTCCCATGGTTGCCGAAACAAGAAAAAATGGAGAAGAAGATATCGATGGGACGTGAAAACGAAGCTGCGACGAGAAAAGCCACGACGAAGAAGAGCTGTCGTCGGCAAGAAACAGGGGAATAGGAGAAGAAGAAGGGGGCATCAGGGTTGGGGAGCCGAGACAGAGGAGTAGTGACTTGGGGTGAGCGTCGGGCTGAAGAAAAAATGGAATCAAGATTTCTCCGCTTCATTCCAAAAACATCCCATCATGTATTTTCCTCCCCCTTTTTCTCTTTTTTTTTTTTTTTCTTAATTTCTTAATTTTCTCAAAGCCTCGTGAATGTTCTCCAATACTATAACATATTATTATTATTACAATTATATTAGTAAATTCACTCCATTTTAATTTAAAATTAACTTTAATGAAGGAAGTCCTAATTTTTTGACATCACAAGATTTATCGCAGTATCATATTCGTAGACCTAACCGCATACCAAAGTGGTATTTATCGTCAGAAATTATTTTTACTAATTTAATTTTTATCAAAATAATTAATGAAAAATTTAAAATGTACCGGGTCTCTACAACCTTCCCTTAAGGAATTTCGTTCATGAAATTCCCAACTAAATCTCCACTTGACCGTCTTCCCATATTCACCTATGATCTCTGAAACTGAATGCCATGTGATTGAATCAATTGTCCTTTAACATTTATCACAAATCTCATGCATACTTACGTTCAGGTCTAGAAACAATACCCCTTTCGAAGTGAACACGACGAAGTATGCTAGCATAAAATTCAAAACTTTCATGCACTATTCACTTTCCACGTTCAACGCACCATACTCTATTCAGAACATAACAACGAACCCTTTTTCACTGACTCTTGTCTTTTTTACTAATTCCTAACAAGATGTGCAATATTTCTTGACAACACTTTCCTACTCAATTACAATCATTCAAATACAATATTACCCAACGGTTAAAAAGATCATTCTTATAATTCACTATGCAAAATAGTGTCTCCGTTATCATCTTTCAGGACGAATTACTGCTCGACAAAGAATTATGAATTGTCCTTATATGTTGGATTTGATAGGGTAGTCACAGCTAAAACAACAACTAGATCACGTCTGTTTATATTCTTAGCTCCTGGCTCAATCCATGCTCAACTTGAACAATTGGATTGCTACACACATTCCTAACAGTGTCATCGGAACAGATAACAACACCCCAAAGGAACAGTTACCTCCCAAACAACTATTTGTCACCGGGTCAGATCCTCACGACCCATCTCATGATATTAACCACAATCTCACTCTTTCTAAGAAAATTTATAAGACTCGCTAAGGTAAAATCCAACCTAACTTTTTATTTCCACTAGGTGTCCATATTTCATCTTTTAAAATTCATTATAAGATCAGACAAACTTATTAGTCCTAATCAAACACATTACATTATCAACCATACACACACTGAGGAGAACTGTTAGGAATGATAAGCCAATTCGGGTAACTAATTTAGATTTCTCATAGAAAGAACGTCGGTCAAACGCTTTTCTATTTTGAACCCTAGAATAGTTAACTGGACGCTGAAAGGAAAGTCATATCACTTCCAAGATTCAACCTCTATGCACACATAAACACATAGCACACGCAAGACAATTCAGTCACAAATCCATGTAAACACACAGTTCATGCCATGTAGTGGTGCGTATAATCATCAAACACATCAAACAAATCATACATAGAGATCATTTTCACCCACGGCTCATAGGTATTCGAATCTAGAGTTCTGATACCATTCTATCGCGCCCTCGCTACGAGGCACGTGAATCCCATGTGTTACTTCATTCCTCTTATAACCAAAACTTCTTTAATGACATTCTCTTGAATTTAATTTATTATTGGTCATCAGTTATCCCAAACTTCAAAGTATTCTAAGTATATTTTTCAAAAATTTTGGCAAAATTTTCTCTGTTTTTCGGACTATCCCAAATTAAATTATCACCTGTCAAACCCAAACAACAAGATATACACAGACTCCGCTGGATCTTAGTTCCCAACACGCAATCAAAACTACTTAATAGCCACGTTCTTCTTTTCATTATATATGCACTCCAACCATTCATTATGCATCTCAAACTTTATTCATTTCTTATAATTATTTCATTTATCCATGAGATACTCTTCTTTTTCTTAAACATTTCAAAACACAAGTCTTATGAGCGTCATATGAGCATCTACTCAAAGTATCCCTACATACATATGGTTCTCATATTCTTTCAACAATTTCTAAAATCTTTACAAATTACAAAACAAACGATTTATAATTTTAAATTACAAAACATAAATATCCTCCCTTTTCTTCAAAACTCAATCTAGGGCCTCAATACCCATTTAAGCCCTTTCTTGATCATCGTGACCTGTAAAAAAATTTAATTCAACAAAGGTGAGTCGAAACTCATAGGATAATGATTTAAAATGATGTGATGCATGATATATGAGGCGTGAGGAGATGCCACTGTGCATTTACAACAAACACATTTTTATAGTCAAATTAGAGCTCACCCACTCCTTTCTTGTTTTAAAGGAATCATTCGGCCATTCTTGTTCATTTATCTTTCTAATTCCTCATTTGTATTCTCATATTTCATTTACATTTTCTTAATCATCTCATCTTTAATTTCTTCTCATCATGTCTTAGTTTTCATTATCACATTTTTACTCTTTTCGATTCCATTCTAGATTATTAATTCACGCATGTTCCTCTTTAAGCCTTTAACTTTCTTCTTTCAACTTTATTATTTCATCACTTTTATCTATTCCCGTTTCATTTCATAAATTTCTTACAAAGCCAACAGTAATTTCCTTACCCAGTATACAATCATTAATTTTTTTTCCCATTCTTCAATTCTTTAACCACATTTCAGTTTCATATCAATAAACCAACTACTGAATTGATATCGGATGCAGCTTATATAAACCCCTCCCTATTCTCCCAATAGGCTACGCGAAAGTATTGGGTAATAGATAGAACTATAACTCACAACGACAATACCCGTTTTACGAATTTCACTCGAGGGAACACGGTACCCAAATCCGTTTTACGGGGACTAACCCGAGGGAACATCGGTACCCAGCTTGCGTAAATTTTTGATCTTTCACCGACGAGCTTTTCAAGCCCAACTTATCCACATCCTCATCCATTTTTGGTTTTCCAAAGGAACACCTCGGGAGACGACTCGATACCAAGCCATTTTTGGTTTCCCGAAGGAATACCCCGGGAGGTGACCCGATATCTAGCCATTTTTTATTTTTCAAAGGAATACCCCGGGAGGCGTCCCGATACCCATCTATTTTCGATTTTCCGAAGGAATATCTCGGGAGGCGTCCCAATACCAAGCCAATATCAAACCATTTTCACATCATTTCCATTTCTAATTCTCATGTCATATCATTCAACACAATAATCTTATATTTCCATTTTAACAATAAAAATCTCACATATATATCAACATGGTTTCTCCCATCAATCAACTTCAATTCGTTTCATTTTTGTTTAATTCATTAAGTCAATCTTAACTTCACAGTTCATTAAATCACAAAACCCAAGCTAATATTTATAAATCTTATGTTCAACTTTAATCCAATTTTAATTCTCTTCAATTCAAATTCATCAGCCCAACCATTGGGTAACTGCCTATCAATACCCCACATAACATATTCGTTCACATTAACATAAGAAAGCCGAACTTTAATAAAGAAACATTCCCTATCATCAAAACTAGAACATGTAATTGACTTGTTTATTTTCAATTCAAGACTTAATTCAGAAACTCAAACCCATGTAATCCACCATTGAATTTATCTCAACTTCATGGTGTAACCTTTTACATGCAACACTTCCATTACAAAGACTCGAAGTTATTCATTTAGATTCATGTCCATGAATTTAATATACTTCAAATACTCCACTTAGAATTTATACACCTCCACTTTCCAAATCTTGTGAATTAACCATGAATGTAACATTCAAATCCCAATCTGACAAATCACATGGTTCAAAAATTTCATAAGTTCCCTATTGGTTAAAACTTCATCAAATTTTTTTTTAAAGATATTAGGTCCAATACATCACAATTAACTAAGGTTTAATGAAAGCCTCTGAATCTTAAGTTAATGTTAGGTCACTAATTCCCAAGCCAACAAATTACATACCATGAACCCCTCATTTTATGACCCAACCCTTCAGTATCAAGTCACTACTGTGAATCCAAACTCCACAACTCATAGATTGGTCAATCTTGATTAACCTTTTAATCTTTTAAGGTTTTAAGCAAATACAACACAAATCAACTAATTATACTAAAGTTAGTTAAAATTCAATTTATAACTTCCCCCTAAGATTTAGGCTCTTCGTGTCAATTAAATGCTCACTCAAACAAGCGGATGATCGTTGGGCATTTGTAATCCACTCATATATAATTTTACAAGTTCATGAATTCATTACATTCCATTACCCTAAATGAGTTTTAAGCCCAACTCTTGCATATTTCCAAATTAATTTGCAAATTTTCAATTCAATAATCACAAAATAATAAATGTTATAACCCAAACAACCCACTAATTCATCCCTAGGCTTCAAATCAACCAGTACAATTCACCACTTAATGGAGGGTTCATACATAAGATCTCCCTCACCGTTAAACTAAGCCATGAATTCATGCTGAAAACTTTGGTTTAAATTCTCCAACTTCATGTATTTCAACTAAAAATTAATCCTAATTAGCTAGGAATCACCCAAGCATTATATATATCAATAAACAAGTTTAGGCTCACTAATTCAATTGAATTCCATAAAATTTATACTCTCCAACAGCACCAACCAAGTTTCGTATTCTAAATTTCTCACATCACTAAATTAATGCATCAATTCACTCAATAATTACAAGTTACTAAGATTTACAAAAATAAAATAAAAAACAATACATATCCACACACTCCCAGTTTCATCATACTATTAATTTCTCATAAACCTTATCAACCAACTTATGTTTTAAATTAAGCCTCCAATTAACCAGAACTTCAACCTGTTTAATCATTAGGATTCCAGCAAACAACCCATTAGGATTCTAGTTTCATCTACACACTCAATTAACCAGAACTTCAACCTCTTTAATCATGAATTTAGCTAGGGTTTAATCCAATTCCCAAAAATTTTAGGGTTTCACGAGTTTATTATAAAATTCAACACATCTATACCAAACATCATCAATTAGTCAGGATCCTATCTCTTAGGAGAAAAACCCCCGAATTTCAGAACTCTAACTTGTTCGGCCATCATGGAACTTTGGTTTGGTGGCTCCAATGCTCGGATTTTGGGGTAGAATGCTTGAACTCTCGTAAGCAGGATCCAATTTCAAGTATGAACTCACCAATTTCTGGTGGAAGGATTGGTTCCAAGCTATGAGCTCCAACAATGGTAGAAGAAAATCAGAGAGGGATAGAGAAAACGAGAAAGACAACGCCGGCGATGGTGACTGGTGGTGGTTGGGGTGAGCTCGTTGATCCTCAAAGGCCTCCACCTTTGCTTCTCTCTACTCCCATGGTTGCCGAAACAAAAAAAAATGGAGAAGAAGAAATCGATGAGAGGAGAAAACAAACCTGCAGCGAGAATAGCCACGGCGAAGAAGAGCGCCGCCGAGAAAAAACAGGGGAAAAGGAGAAGAAGGGGATGGATGTAGAGGTTGGGCTCAAGAACTTCCTATTGGATGTAGAGGTTGTACCTTTAGTTCAGTTGGTTATTACACTTTACTGGGACAATAGGGGAGCAGTTACAAAATCGAATGAGCCAAGGGTTTATAAGAAAAGTATGCACATTGAGCGTAAACATCACATGATACGAGAAATTATACAGAGATGTGATCTTGTTGTGACCAAGATTGTATCAGAAGACAACCTTGCAGATTCTTTTACAAATAGTTTATCGGCTAAGAGTTTTGATAGTTTTATAGAGGGCATGAGAGTCAGATATATGACAGCATGATTTTGAGTATAAGTGGGAAAACTGTTAGAGTTGGTATACTGAAAATCATATTTTTTGTATTTAATTTAATTTTAATAAAATTAATTTTCTATTTTATGATAATCTTTATGAGCAATAGATGCATATCATTTCTTTGTTATGTATAGATATCCAATATTCTATATAATTTTTTATTTGGTGTGTAGAGTAGGGTTTACACACAGAAGATCAAATTTTAGATTTTTTTTCAAAATATAAGTCTTATGTTTATAATTTAGATGGAAATGGACATACCATCAGTATGACTGTGGCACAAAGTTTTAGTAGGCCTGTCTTGGTTATGGAGAACAAATAATAGCGTCGTCTATTGTTCCGACTCTCTGTGCCGGTACACTTTGTATGTATAGAACGGGACATTTTGGGTAATTAATTTTATACTACTATATAAATTAATTCACAACCCAATGTTATTATGAATAGTGCTTATCCTCTTAATTCTAAAATAATTATTGATTTACATATATTTAATATTCATTGTTTTGATTCATTAATGAGTGCGATCTTATATGGGTCTATATTCTCGATGAGCTGGATAGCAGTATTATTTATATGATGAATATTAATTATTAACAGAATTCACATCCCGAAAGATCGGGATTGACAATACCCCCTTAAGAAATTTTATAAGTTTTGACCGGGTAAAACTCTGCAGGTGGACTTGATTATTTGGCGGTCAAATAAGTTAAGCAGAAGGGCTTAAGGGATATTAAGATGCCGATTAAATTAAATTGTCAGTAATTAAATTTAATTTGTGAGTATCAAAAATCTTAACGTGGGGAGAAATGATAAGTATTTAATAACAGGAGCTCAATGCAAGAAGGTCTTGAGATTATAGGTCGGAGTGCAATTATAGTTCTTTAGTGGTGTGAACTGTAATTTAGTGTTTTATGAAAATTACATAAACCGCTGTTGTCTTTCCATAATTGTAGAAACCACTGGTAAGTGTCTGTGTTCTACTGGAAGTGTTACTCATAATTACTCTCCAGGTCCCTACTGTAGCCCTATATATATGCGGGTAGGTTGAACCAGTTTTATATCATAATCATCTTTTATCTTTCAAGACTAAAGGTATCTGGATTCTATTGGTACGAGTTCTCGATGGTACGTAGCACACACTACTTTCGAGAATCGCGTAAAGGAATACAGTAGAAGATCTAACTGGAGCTTCAACTCAGAATCAAATCGTAGTTGAAGAATCGATCGATAAAAGGTGTTCTTCTAAATTAACTTTGGTTGCACGGGTTTTATTTTGATTGTTCGACATCAAAAGTTTTATCTGGAGCCCGTTTTAGCGTTTTCCCGTCCAGTTAATTTTTTACCAAAAATCGTCAATCAAAATTAAATATCTTGGCAGTTTTGCCTCCAATAGCTTGTGTATATTTGAGTATGGAGGTTAAAACTTAGGATTGATTAGTCTTGCCTTAGGGTATTTGGATTAACAAATTTAGAAGCCAAGTTAGAAATGCATTTGGCCGACGTATTTTCTTGCCATGAATCTAAGTAGGTTATCTAAATTGACGCGTAATTCTTGTCAATTCTCCTTGGTATGTGAGATATATTTACATGACCTTGAATGGCTATGTTAGCATGATTATGTGTGTTATGTTTTAACGTTAGTAATAACATGTTGAATGAAAGCTTATGTTGTTATGTTGCTTTCGTGTAGAAGTTATGTCCACGCGGGGAGGACGTAGCCATGGTTGAGGTCGTGGCTGTGGTTTAGGCCGAAGGGATGTGCCAGTCCCAAATGTTGGGGATGCTTATGCTGGCCAAGGACCTTTAGACAGAGTGGACTTGCTGCGTGAGATGGTAGACTCCATCTAATGGCTAGATATCGGGGGAGTGAGAGCTTACCTAAAATGCCTGGGTATCGAGAAACCAAAAATGCCTGGGTAACTGGCCGAGGCTGCTAGGGGGGGTGAGGGCGATAGTTGCAATGTGCGAGTTTCGACATCTTGAGCCTCCTACCTTTATCGAGGATCTCAACCCCAAGGTAGCCATAGAATGGCTGGAGCTTGTAACCATGATTCTAAATATGCTTCAAATAGTGGATGATGACCTGAAAGTTGCGTTCTCAACATTCCAGCTTAGAGAGGGTGCCGACGAGTGGTGGAAGATTGCCAGAACTATATTGGGAGGCACTTGGAATGCTTTTACAAAGATATTTCGGGAGAAGTACTTTCCTGAGTTCTTAAGAGATCGTTACCGGAAGGAGTTCCTTTCACTTAACCAAGGGGCGATGACGGTGGTCTAGTACAAGGCTGAGTTTACTAGCTTGTCCCCATTTTCACAAGAGATTGTGGCTATAGATGAGTTTCGTGTTAAGAGGTTCGAAAGGGGTTTGAGGCCCGTGATCCGAGATCGAGTAGCGACATTCAAGATGCGAATCTTTATAAAGTTGGTGGAAACAACCGTTACTATGAAAGATACCCTGAATGAGACACGCAGGGTTAGATAGAGTAGGAGTTGCAGGAGAGGGGAAGTGCATAGTTTTAAGGGTGTAGGAACAAGCACCAGAGGTCGTCTGTCCTGAGTTTTCATCCTGTAGAATCGTATAAGCAGCAGTTTTCTACACCTGCACCTTTAGAGGCCTCAACGGAAAGGCCGGAGCAGAGAGGGCTCATTTGTTATCGGTGTAGACAGCTAGGGTATAGAGCAACTGAGTGCCTGTAAAGGGGGAAGTTTCAGAGTTTAACGCATGTTCAGTCACAGAAAAGATAGCCACCGGTCTATTTTGGGTGCGGCCAGTCGGGGCACATTCGTAGGAACTGTCCTCGAGGAGGGAGTGCACAAAGTACGGTAGGAGCACCAGTTGTTTTGCTTGTGCAGGGACAACAAATTTATCAGTAGCCTGTGATGCAGACGTCTAGGATTGCAGATGGGGATTGCAGACGGGAGTGCCTCAGTATAGTCAGTGCGGCAGTCGACATTTTAGAGGTACGGTGGACAGGCTAGAGCACCACAAGGCAGAGTATATGCCCTTATTGATCCCAATTATTCCAAAGCACCGATCATGCCTGTGGCTGTAGCTACTACAGCAGTGATCAGAGGTACTCTCTTAGTATGTAGATCATGGGCCAGTGTTCTTATCGACACGAGAGCATCTTATTCCTTTATTTCCTCTGCTTTTGCATATGCATTGGGATTGGAGACAGACTTGTTGGGTAGTACATTGAGTGTAGAGACCCTGGTCGGTAGGAATGTGGTGTTGGGTCGAGTTTGTAGATCTTGTGAGTTGGAGGTTGTCGGTCGTTGTTTAGAGTTTGATTTCATCATTCTAGACATGACCACGTTTGATGTCATGCTAGGGATGGACTGGCTGCCACCTATCGTGCCTTTATCTATTGTGATTAACGGAGGGTATCAATTTGTATGTTAGAAGATGATTGCTTTTATTTCGTGTGCGATCGGTACGAGGGTTTGGTGTCCGTGCTCGATGTTGTATGGAACCGGGAAAACTTGGGTTTCCTCTTTTTTGCTCTCATGTTGGATGAGCGGTTGGGGTTCGAGGGGAGTTTTTCCCAGTGGTTTGTGACTATCTAGATGTCTTTCCTGATGATCTGTTCAAGTTACCACCGAGTCGTGAGGTAGAGTTTTCTATCGATCTTGTTCCGAGAGCTACTCATATTTCTATGCCATCTTACTTACCGTTTTGCACCGGCTGAGTTACGAGAACCCAAGGTACAACTTCAGGAGTTGCTTGATAAGGAGTTTGTACGTCCGAGTACTTCACCGTGGGGAGCTCAAGCTCTTTTTGCTAGAAAGAAGGATGGGTTCTTGAGGTTGTGTATTGACTACCGGAGGTTGAATCGAGTAACGGTGAAGAATAAGTATCCTATGCCCAGGATTGATGACTTATTTGATCAGTCAAAGGGTTTGAGTTTCCTTTTAAAAATTGACTTGAGGTCAGGGTACCATTAGTTGAGGATTAGGGACGAAGACATAGCAAAGACTACCTTTCTAACTCGTTATGGTCACTATGAGTTTTTGGTTATGCCGTTCGGTTTGACGAATGCTCTTACAACATTCATGGATCTGATGAACCATATCTTTCATCCGTATCTAGACAGTTTTGTGGTTGTGTTCGTGGATGAAATTCTTATCTATTCACCCACGAAGGAGATGCATAAAGAACATCTGCGTATTGTTCTACGGATCTTGAGAGAGCATCGTTTCTTTTCAAAGTTCAAAAAGTGTGAGTTTTGGATGTCAGAGGTAAGGTTCTTGGACATGTGGTATCGAAGGATGGAGTATCAGTGGATTCTTCGAAGACTGATGCAGTGATGGATTGGGAACGATCGAAAATGTATTTGAGATTCGCAGCTTTCTCGGTCCGACAGGCTACTACCAGCGATTCGTGAAAGACTTTTCTAGACTTACCACTCCGATGATGCGTCTTACGCGAACAGGAGTCATGTTTGTTTAGAGTGAGCCCTGTGAGTTGGCATTCCAAGAGTTGAAGAAGGGGTTGACCGGTGCACTAGTGTTGGTTATTCCAGAATGAGGTTTGGGTTACACAGTATATTGTGATGCATCGCATGATGGTTTGGATTCTGTTCTGTTGCAGGAAGGTAATGTTGTGGTCTACGAATCTCGATAATTGAAGATTCATGTGAAGAACTACCCGACACATGATTTGGAGTTGGCAGCCGTAGTCTTTGCCTTGAAGACATGGCAACACTATCTATATGGTGAGCATTTTGAGATTTTCTTCGATCACAAGAGTTTGATATACTTGTTTTCGTAGAAGGATTTGAATCTACGCCAACGGCAGTGGATGGAGTTTTTAAAAGATTATGACTTTGAACTGTAGTACCATCTCGGAAAGGCCAATATCGTGGACGACGCTCTTAGTAGGAGATCTTATAGTTCATTAGCTTCCATGGCTATACGAGAATGGGATATGCTTGGAGTGGTTAGTGAGTTTAATCTATGTCTTGGGGAGACAGGGAAGAGTGCGACTTTATTTTTAGTAGTTTCGTGACCTATGTAGGTTGCTCGTGTGCTAGAGGTTTAGCAGACAGATCAGGAGGCTCAAATGATACGGGATCGTATTGCTAGTGAAAAGGACACCACGGGATGGGTTGTGAGCCCAGATTAGAGTTTGAGATTGGCATGGAGGTTATTTATACCAAAGTTGTGCCGTGCAGATATACTATATGATTTTCATCATTCTCGTCTCACAGTGCATCCAGGAGGCACTAAGATGTATTATGATCTATGCCGTCAGTTCTGGTGGAAGGGAATGAAGAAGGATGTGATTCAGTTTGTTTCTCGGTGCCTTACTTGTTAGCAGGTAAAGACAGAACATCAGAGACCGGTAGGGTTGTTACAGCCATTGCCAATATCAAAATAGAAATGGAAGAACATCATGACAGACTTCGTATCAAGGCTTCCTAGATCACCTAAGGGATACGATACTATTTGGGTTGTAGTCGATAGGCTGACGAAGTCTGCACACTTTCTTCCCATCCGCAAGAAGGATTCTGTGGACAAACTGGGTAGATTATACGTCAGCGAGATAGTTTAGTTACACGAAGGACCTATATCTATTGTTTCTGACCAAGACCCATGCTTTATATCGCGCTTTTGGCAGAGCCTTCAGGTGGCTTTGGGGACGAATTTGACGTTTAGCACTGCTTTTCATCCGCAGAGGGACGGACAGTCCGAGCATACAATACAGATCTTGGAGGATATGTTGTGAGCTTGTGTACTTGATTTTTGGGGTTCTTAGAAAGATCACCTATCGTTGGTAGAGTTTGCGTACAATAACAGCTATCAGTCCAGTATAGAGATGGCACCTTTTGAGGCTTTATATGGCAGGTCGTGTAGGTTGCTGGTGTGTTGGGCAGAGGTGGGAGAGACTGCAGTTTTAGGTCCAGACTTAATACATGAGACGACAGAGAAGATTACTGTGATTCGTCGACATTTAATAACGGCTCAGAGTCGTCAGAAGAGCTATACTGATCAGAGGAGGAGACCTTTGGAGTTTGAGGTTGGGGACCACGTGTTTTTTAAAGTCTCACCATGTAGAGGCTTGATGAGGTTTGGCCATAGCAGGAAGTTATTACCGCGTTTTATTGGGTTGTTCAAGATCCTTGAGAGGATTGGAGAGGTGGCATATCGTCTTGCTTTACCACCTCAGTTGGCATCTGTCCACAACGTGTTTCACGTTTTCATTCTTCGAAAGTATGAGCCTGACCCGTCACATGTACTGGATTGGGCTGAGTTATAAGTAGATGATGATGCTACTTATGAGGAGTGACATGTGAAGATTCTAGACACGAAGGAACAAGTGTTGAGAGGGAGGACCATTGCTTATGTCAAGGTTCTATGGCTTTATCACGGTGTTGAGGAAGCGATGTGGAAACCTGAGTTTGGAGTTCGTGCTAGATACCCAAAGTTGTTTGCTTCGTGACCTTGTAGCGAATTTCGTGCGCAGAATTTCTTAAGGGGGAGAGTTGTGAGACCCGGTTCCTTTTCTTTTTATCATGTATATTCAATGTGTTAGTTTTTGCTTCATCATCTTAGAACAGTAGATGTTGTATGTGTTTTTTTGTTAGATGCATGATAAGTTGTTTTGTCCTTAAAACTTTTTCGGTTACGTTTGGTTGGACGAAAAGTGTTTTTTATGGTTTCTTTTTGAGGTCGTCGGACTTGTGTATGTCCGCGGGTTTTGAAAAGGATAGTTTGGTTGGTTGTTTTGGAGTTGTGATCTCTTTTTCTCTCGTTGGCGTTAGGGTTTCTTTTCTCCGTAAGCCAGTTGACTGAGGAGGGATGGTCAGTCGACTGCACGGGCAGTGTGTTGGTTTAGTCGATTGAGTTAGGCAAGTTAGTCGACTGAATTGAGTCAGTGAAGTTTTTTTTGTCTTTCCAGTAGCCTTCTTCAGTCGATTGAAGAGGGAGGTTCAGTCGACTGAACTGTTGTTTTGGCGTGGCTTATAAATCTCCAGCCCTAGATATTTTCTTAGATATTTTCTTTTTCACATCAAATCACCTTCTCTCTAGATTTTTGTGGGACCGAGGCTTGGTTTTTTGCAATCGAATAGAAGAACCTTGCTATCCACGCTGAGGGCTTCGTGTTCATCTGGATGGATTTTCATTTTAGCAAAGTTCATTTTTCGGGCATCGAGTTTTTAACTAACCAAAGTAGGATCCTAGACTATCTTGTCTTTAAAGAGTTCTACGTGCGATTATATACTTTTCTACCGTAAATATGCTATAAATGTTGATTTTTATATTTAAACCATGTTTGTTCAGATAAAAAGCATGTTTTGCGCTTTTTATGGTTTATTACATGTTGTGGACGCATAGTACCATGGTTTTCAAAAAGGAAGTTTGAAAATGAAAGGGTTTATGAAAAGTCTTGAAAATTGTGTTTTGGAGGTTTGGAGCTTACCTTTGGGGTTGAGTCTCAATTTTTGAAATGTTTTGTTAAAAACGATGGATACATTTTAAAAATGTTATTTGATCTCCATGATTAGTGGCGGATAGTCATTGGATCTTTTTATACATGATAATTGTACAATTATTTAAATGTTTTCTTAGTTGAGCTACCTGTTGGTTTTTAATGATTCGATAGATGTGTCGTGACAGTGCGTGTATTAGGCCACCATTGCTCCTTGGTGAAAGTCTAGAAACTTGCGCGAGTAGGTGCTTCGGTCCTTCTGGTTAATCCCTGTAAATGAAGTGGTAGATGCTTTGCTCCTTCGGGTTAATCCCGGTAAATGAAGTGGTTGCCCCTGTATGAGGCATGCGCCGTTGTGACTTCGTATAAAACTTATCATTACCTAGCAAGTATGTGTGGCTTGGGTCTAGGGTAATGGGCAGGAGTCTATACTTATTACCTTTGTCCTGGGTACGATAGAGTCGGTACATAATAATCATTATCGGCTGTGTGAAGCAATTGGAAAATAATATTTTGTTACTGTTTTTCTTTAACTGTTTAACGTTATTTGCATTATTTGAAATGCATGATTTTAAAGATGGAAAACCTTTTTGGAGGCTTGTATGGTTGAGTCGATCTTATGATGTGCGATTGCATATCCTGCTTTACTACATCATAATATGTTTCTATTGAGCTTCGGCTCATGTTGTGGGATTTGTTAAAAACCTTTTTCAGGTATTGGTGATCACGAGGAATGATTTAGAAAGAGCCCATGGTGGTGGAAGACTTTTGTTTAGTTTTCCTTTTGTTATGAAAACATGTACACTTCTATATGTATTGCCTGACCCTGGACGCGTTTTTTGTTAGTGTTGAGGTGATATAATATGCATGCAGAGAATAGAATGTATGTTGTTTTGGGAGAAGAACCTTGGGTACTCGTTTTGATTCCAAATGATATCCATCTATTTTGGTTAATGGTTTTACAAACAAAAACCTTGTTTTCGTAAATGGAGGTTCAGTGGACTTTTTACGTGACCCTGGATTTTGGGGCGTGACAAAATCGATCTTAACTGGGATGACTCTCTCAGTGCCGTAGGCCATGGAGTAAGGAGTTTTCTTAGTAGATCTTCGCAGTGTAGTTCGATAGGCCCACAGGACGTGGGGGAGCTCGTCCACCCATCTTCCCTTTGCCTTTTCGAGCATTTTCTTGATTTCGCCCAAGATGGTTTTGTTTGAGGCATCTACTTGCCCGTTGCACTAAGGGTACACTAAGGTGGAGTTATAGAACTCTATCCCGAGTTCAGCACATAATTGCTAAAATAACCTTCCGTCAAACAAAGTGTCGTTATTAGAAATGAGAGCACGAGGGATGCCGAAACATGTAATAATGTTTTTCCAAATGAATTTCTTCATATCGAATTTCCTGATGCTTGCGAGTGGTTCGGCTTCTATCCACTTGGTGAAGTAGTCCATTGTCGCTACTAGGAATTTCTTATTTCCAATCGCCTTGGGGAATGGCCCAACGATATCCAGTCCCCTTTGTTCGAACGGCCATGGGTTAGTTAAGGGGTTTAATTTCCTTGCCGGGTGGTGGATGACGGGGGAGAAAAGCTTACACTTTTCACATTTCCATACATATTATTAGGTGTCCTTCTGCATATAAGGCCACCAATATCCTTAGAAAATTGCTCAGTGGGCAAGGGATCATACTCTGTACGACTATCGCATATCCCGTCATGGATTTCATAGAGGAGGTCCTCCACCGGGCTGGGTTGTACGCATAAAAGATAGGGTCCCGTGTATGAGCAACAATATAATTTGTTGGTTTGGGAGAGCCAAAAGCAAGCTGATTTCAACGTTACCTTGTGTGCCTCCTTCTTCTTAGTTGGTAGGTCGCCATTTTTTAGAAATGACACAATGGCATCCATCCAGGACGAAGATAGCTTGGTTGAGAGAATCTCCTGCTGCTCGGCTTGCGCGATGTCGTTTATGCTTGGTCTTGGGAGGAATTGCACTACTATCGTCCTCTCTTTGTTCGCAGCCATCATCGAGGCGAGACTGGCCAGCATATCTGCATGGCTATTATTGGCTCGGCTTATCTGCTCCACCTTGATCGTTATAAATCTCTTCATGGCCTCTATGGATTTTTCAAGATACTTGGCCTTTCGGTCGTCTTGTGCCTCATACCCTCCTTTTAGTTGGTTGACAACCAGTTGGGAGTCACTAAAAAGTTCCAAGTTACTGATGCCGAGCTTCGACGCCATTTCAAGACTCGCCAGCAATGCCTAGTATTCGACCTCGTTGTTTGAAGCGTGAAAGCCAAGTTTTAAAGCTTGCTCCAATTCCAAGCCGTCCAGGGAGGTGAGGACCATCCCTACCCCTGACCCTTTGTTGTTAGATGACCCATCTATGTGTAGCTTCCAAATCCCTCTTGGCTCAGCCGAAGGGCGAGCTGGCCTACTTCTTCTTCTTCTTCTTCTTCTTCTTCTATTCCTAGGGTGTTCTAGGAAAACTTGACTACAAAGTCAGCCAATACCTAAGTCTTGGTGGCCGTCTGGGCTAAAAACTAATGTCGTGATCTCCTAGTTCAAGGGCCCATTTGGTCACCCTTTTCGTTAGGTCTGCCTTCGAGGGTATGGCCTTCAACAGATACTAAGTGAGCACAATAATGGCATGCGCCTGAAAATAGTACTGCAGCTTGTGTGACGCAATGACCAGTGCATAAACCTGCTTCTCTAGTGGTAAGTATCTCGTCTCAGATCCGGTAAAAGTATGGCCGACATAATGGACCGGCATCTGTTGCTTGGCTTCGTCCTTGATGAGCACGCGCTAACGACGTGCGAGGAGACTGCCTGATACATATACAACACTTCTCCATTTTTTTGGGTAGAGAGCAACGACAAAGACGATAGTTACGTTTTTAGAGTTTAAAGCGCCTGATCGCAGTCCTTGCTCTAACAAAATTTCTCTCCCTTTCTCGGTGTTAGAAATAACGGCCTACACTTATCTGGAGCTTGGCTAATAAATCTGTTCAGGGTCGTAGTCATTCCTATTAGTCTTTGTACCTCTTTGACGATGCACGGTGTTCGAACTTCCAAAATGACCTTGATCTGGTCCACGGTTCGTGACTTGAAAACCAAGGAACTTTCTTGAACCGACCCCAAACACACATTTGGACGCATTAAAACGGAGGCAATGGGTTTTGAGAATGTCAAAGATTCCTTGCAGGTCGACCAGATGGTCCTCTTTTCTTTTGAACTTTTGCAACATATCGTCTATGTAAGCCTCTATCATCCTCCCTAACACTTCGACAAGCATCTTTGTGATCATCCTCTAAAAGGCTACCCTAACATTCTCAAGGCCAAATGGCATGACCTTGTAGCAATAGGTACCTCTCGGGGTAATGAAAGAAGTCTTCTCTTGGTCCTAGCCGAACATGGTGATCTGATGATAGCCCCGATAGGCATCGAGAAAACTTATGCACTGGTGTCCTGCTGCTGAGTCTACGAGCTGGTCAATTTTTAGAAGGGGAAAATTGTCCTTTGGACATGCTGTTGGAGGCAAACTGTCAATATCATTGATTTGTAAATGTTTTTTTGAAAAATAAAAACTAAACGGGTAATCGCCGAATCAGGCTCTAGATAAAATTTTTTTGATATCAAATGATCAAAAACAAGCCCATGCCACCACAGTTAATTCAGATGAATACTTTTTGGTCGATTCCTCAACTACGGATTTTGATTTTCTGAGTTGAAGCTCCTATCAGATCTTCTACTGTATTCCCAATGCAATTCTCGAACGTAGTGTGGGCTACGAATCTCCAAGAATTGAAATTGGTAGAACCTGGACAACCTTAGTCTTGAAAGACAACTCTTTATTTTGGTTCAGCCTACTTGCATATTAATAGGATTACAACAGAGACCTGTGGAGTAATTGTGATATAGATTTCTAATGTAACCTGATACCCATCTAGCGGTTTTTCGCAAATATGAAAATCTCTCAATGGTTTCTGTAATTATGAAAATCTTGTATCGATTTTAGTAATTTTCATAAAACACTAAATTATAGTTTACACCACTAAAGAACTGTAATTGCACTCTTAAAGATAATCTCAAGACCAATTTGCATTGAGCTTCTATTATTAAATGCTTAACTCATCTCCCCACATTAAGATTCCCGATACATGCCAATTAAATTTAATTATTGACAATTTAATTTAATCAGTATCTTAAATTTTTTTAAAACCCATCCACTTAACTTATTTGACCGCCGAATAATCAAATCCACCTGTAGGGTTTGGTCCGATCAAAACTTATAAACTTTCTTAAGAGGGTATCATCAATCTCGAACAAACGGGACGTGAATTTCATCAATAATTAATATTCACCATATAATTAATACCGCTATCCAACTCACTGAAACTATAAATGTATAAAAGATCGCACCATCTAATAAATCAAAATAGCGAATATTAAATATACGCAAATAATAATTATTTTGAGATTAAGAGCATAAGCACTCACAATAACCTTGGAGTGTAAATTAATTTGTATAGAGAGTATAAAATTAATTACCTCAATGTGGTCATGTTCAATACACACAAAGTGTACTAGCACAACGAGTCGGAACAATCGACGATACTGTTATCTGTTATTCATAACCAATACAGGCTTACTAAAACTCTGTTCTACAGTCATACCGATAGTTTGTCTATTTCTATTGAAATTGTGAACCAAACTTATATTGTACAAGAACTCATAATCTAGTCTTCTGTGTGCAAGCCATACTCTACACAGCAGATTAAATATTTTACGGAATAAAAAACAATCATGCATAACATTAAAGAAATGATATTATATACATTTCTCATTATGATTCTCATAAAATAAAAAAATAATTTTATTAAAATAAAATTAAATACTAAAACTAAAAATAAACCCATGATTTATTGAATACAACCCTGACAATCTTTCACTTATACTCAAAATCATGCTGCCATATATTTGACTCCCATGCCTTCTACATGACTATCGAAAGTCTTAGCCGGAAGGCTCTTTGTTAAAGGATCTGTAAGATTGTCTCCTGATGCAATCTTAGTCATAGAAAAAGCACTCATCTGTAAATTTTCTCGTATCAAGTGATACTTATGCTCAATATGCTTTTCTTTCTTGTGAACTCTTGGCTCTTTCGAGTTTGCAACCGCTTCACTATTATCACAATAAATTGTAATAGCCGATAGAACTGAAGGCACCACATCTAGATCCAACAGGAAGTTCCTGAGCCAAACGACCTCCTTGGCTGCTTTAGAAGCTTCCACGTACTCAGCCTATATGGTGGAATCTACAATGTAGGACTGCTTAATACTCCTCCAACTAATAGCTTCACCTCCTAAAGTAAACACATATCTTGAGGTGGACTTACAAGAATCTTTATCATACTAAAAATCTGAGTTTGTGTACCTCAAAGATACTAGATTGTCTTCCTTGTAAATCGACATATAACCCCTAGTCCTCTTCAAGTACTTAATTATATTCTTTATCGCAGTCCAATGCTCCTGCCCTGGGTTAGACAAATATCTACTAATCATGCCAACGACAAAGTAGATATCAAGTCTAGTGCAAAGTATAGCATACATTAGGCTTTCTACTGTTGAAGCATAAGGAACCGCCTTCATCTTCTCAATCTCATCAGGTATGTTAGGACACTAATAATTGGATAGAGTGATTCTATGCTTGAAAGGGAGAAATCATTTTTTGGAATCCTGTATGGTAAAACAAGCAATGATATCATCGATATACTTCCCTTGTGATAAGCCCAACATCCTTTCTTTTCGATCTCGCATAAGCTTAATCCTTAGGATGTGACTAGCTTCTCTCAAGTCCTTCATATCGTATTGTCCTGACAACCATACTTTTACTATAGATAATGCCCCCACATCGTTGTCGATGAGTAAGATATCGTCTACACAAGGTACTAGAAAGATCACCATGCTTCCATCACGCTTCTTGTACAAATAGGACTCATCTGGACTCTGATAAAAATCACAAGACTTAGTAGCTTTATCAAACCAAGTATTCCAAGACCTCGATACCTACTTAAGTTCATAAATAGATCTCTTAAACTTGCACAACATGTGCTCCTGGCCCTTCGTTATGAAATCATTTGGTTGTATCATATAGATACACTCGTCATGACTTCCGTTAAGAAAAAGCTATCTTGACATCTATTTGTCAAATTTTATAATCGAAATGAGCCGCAATGGATAAGGGAATCCGCATAAACTCAAGTATGGCTACCGGTGAAAGATTTTCTCATAATCGATCACTTCTTTCTGAGTGAACCCTTTTGCAGCAAGCCTAGTTTTGAAGGTTTCAACCTTCCCGTCTGCTCCTTTCTTCCTTTTATAGATCCACTTACATTTGATGGGTTTTATCCTTTCTGGTGGTTCAATATGTTCTCAAATCTGACTAGAATACATAAATTTCATCTCTAAATTCATAAGTTTTTTCCAAACATCTACATCTTTGTCTGGAGCGCTTCATTGTAGTTACATAGGGTTTGACATCCAGTTCTGCCGGGATCCTGTCAAAAGACTCTCTCAAGAACATATACCGATTGGGTTGATGAACAACCCTCCTACTACGACGAGGCACTACATGTATCTGTGTACTAACAATAACACATTGTGCAGAATATGATCCCTATGCACCATTACCTACATGCTCATCAGGCATATTAATGGTAGCACCATGATCATGATTCGTATCTGTCCTGATAGGCAATGTGATATCAGTGACTTGCGATTCCTCTTCCGTTCTACTGGTATTTTCTCTCATTTTTTCCAGAATAATTTTACTTTTGGACCTGTGGTCCATAATATAATCCACTTCTAATAATCAAGCATTGGTGCTAACAATGACCTTATGATCCTTAGGAATATAAAATAGACCACCAATTCTTTTCTTAGGATATCCCATAGAGAAACAGACTTCTATCATCGGTTCTAATGTACCCGCGTTTCCTTTTAGCACTGTGCTGGATACCCTTAAATCCAAAAATATCTCAGACTAGGCTTACGCCTGGTCCACAATTCTGTGGGAGTAAAAGGTACTGACTTAGAAGGTAGCAAGTTCAGAATATAAGCCGCTGTCTCTAATGCGAGTCCCTAAAATGAATCGGATAATCTTGAATAACTCATCATTAACCTTACCATCTCTATAAGAGTCTTATTTCTTCTTTTTGCTTGTCACGCCCCAAACTCCGGGTCACGCGAAAAGCCACTGAACAACCACCAAACTGTCCAAACAAAAGGGATTTAAAACTAGAAGACCAAACAAGGCCAAAACGTTTGTAAAAACATACTACCGAGGGTTTATTGATTTAAAAGAGTAGCCAAAAGACTACAGTTACAGCCCCACAGCTAAGCCTTTAAAAACAAAGTTCAAGTTTTGGATAAGATATTCTTTTCATTTTAAAAGAAGCTTAGGCCATTCCAAAAATCTTCCTCGAAGCACAGGAGTTTAAATGAAGCATAAATCATTTGAAAATCCAGCTTGTAAACTGTTGATCCGAACAACGAAAAACGTAGTATGAAACTACGAAAAACAACAACCGACCTAAGGTTCTCTCAAAAGTATTAAAACATGTATACATCCATAATCATAGTATACGATTTATAACATATTACAAATAAACATGAAACATGTACAACAGGTATAAGCTACCTATCAAGACAAACCAGACGTCTTGTCATTAGCCACCTCCGAGCACCACCGGGTCAACCTACAGGACCACGTTTACCTGAAAAAGATTTTATAGCAAAATCCCACACCGTGAGCCGAAGCCCAATATTAAAAGACAATAAAGCTGTAAAGCAAGAAATATGCAATTACAAGTATACGGCCTCAACCATAGGAGCCAAAAAGGTTTTTCCAACCCAAAACCATAATTTTTCCATCAGGCTAACACGAGCCTCAAAACGGTTTTATTTCATAAAACCCCACATTTTCGTCATCAAAATCATGCATATCATATAGTGGGAGCTAACTCAACTACAGAGCCAAAAGGTTTTACATCATAAAACCCCGAGTTTTCCATCACTCTCCCAAAATAGTTTTCCCTTCACAACCAAGCATTTAAACAATGCAAAACCACATTTTACAATTAAAGGAAAATAGTAATCAAAACCTCGTTCCCTCGCGGAATGTACCATCGTGAAAAAAGAAGAATGAGATTTTATGCACCGATTCTGTCACACAGACAAAGGTAGAAACTATAGACTCCTATCCATTACCCTAGTCCTGAATCACTTAAGGCCTGCTAGGTAATGACAAGTTCTATATGGAGCACCACGACGTAAAAGCTAACTTTACGGGCCCGACAACCTGAGGGAAAAGAGCACCAAAATTGATCTTCTTTACGGGAACTACCCCGAAGGATAACAAAGGTACCTACACTACGCATGTTTCTGGACTTTCACCGAGGGCAACTCGTGCCAAATACATGTCATCCCGGTACATCTAGATAATCTTCTAAAAATAGTACTGTAGCTTAGCCAAAAAGGTTTTTCCCGTTTTCCACAAAACGTTTCGAAACCTGAAACTCAACCCCGAACGCGAGCTCCAAACCTCTAAAATACCAAGTGTTGAGATTTTTCACAAAACCACAATTTTTTAACAAAATCCACCGTTTTCAAGAAAATCCTTTGAAAACTATACTACCACGTGTCATACAGTATTATAAGTCAACAAAAGCTAACAACATGCTTTTTATCAGAAAAACAAGGCTTAAAAGAAAATATGACATTTGATGCATTTTCTACCTGGTGAAAACACATATAATTAGATATAACACCCCCATAACAGCAGTAGGTCTAGAATCCTACCTCGGCGAGTCAAAACTCGAAGCCTCAAAAATTGAACCTCGATGAAACTGAAGAAAATGCATCGAAACCTCCATCAAAATATCTCAGCCTCAGATATTTATAGAAAAACACAAAACTCCTCAGTTCAGTCGACTGAACTAAGGGTTCAGACTACTGAACAGCCTACCAGAAACCTCAACAATGCCCACCGCCACGGTTCAGTCGACCGAACCCCCATGTCTAGTCGACTGAACTCCAAAATTTCGATTCAGTCGACTGGGCCAAGCCCTCCAATCGACCGAAGTGCTGAGCAGTGTGTTTTTTCGTGTACAAATAGGTTTTTTTAGCCCAAACGCTAGCCAAACAAGCCTTAAAAGAACCCGAACACGCGCAGGGTATATTTAAAATATTTTAGAGGTTCTGAGATAATTCGAACACTTACTCATTCCAAAATGAATTGGGTCAGGGTCTCACATTGCTACACCATTCTGATGACGAGTGCTCGGTGCAGTTAACAAGGATATAATAATCCCTTCTAATAACAAGTAGTCTCTAAACTCTCCAAAGAGGTACTCACACCACGGTCGGTTTGTAGTGATTTGATACTTTTATCCAGATTCTTCTCCTCCTCCGCCTTAAATTCTTTGAATTTCTCAAAATTTTCAAATTTATGATACATTAGGTAAATGTAGCCATACCTTGACTAGTCATCAATTAAACTGTTAAAGTACTCAAAATTACCTCTACCCCGGATTATCGTAGGACCACATATATCAGAATGAACCAATTCCAACGGTTCTTTAACTCTATAGCATTTGGCCGAAAATGGCTCTTGGTCATTTTACCATCTAAGAAAGATTTACAGACTGAAAGTGCATTCACTTCTAATGAACCCAAAGGTTCATCTTCTACTAGTTTATTTATCATTTTTAGATTAATATGACCTAAGCATAAGTGCCAAAGAAACTTTGGTTCATTAAAAAAAAAAACTTTTTCTTATATGGTAAATTAAATATCTTATTCAATTCAGTTAGTTGCAGTGTAGGATAGATAGAAGATACAATATACAGATTATCCACTAATGTACTATAGAGTCATTAAAATGAACAGAATATTTATTCTTTATTAAACTATAAATCAAAATTAAATTTCTTCTTATTGAAGGTACATAAAGACAATTTTTTAGAAGTAAAATCCTATCTCTACTAAAACTGAGAGTGGCATCTCCTACTGCAACTGCTACCACCCTTGTATTATTTTTCATATGTCGGTATGTTTTTCCATCACTGAGCTACCTGATTTCTTAGAACCCGTGTAAAAATTGCAGACATGATTAGTGGCTCCCGTATCTACAAATCAGGTACTGGTAGATAATACCGCTAAATATGTTTTAACTACTAGTGAACAGAAACTACCCAGTTTGTCCTTCTTACTGAGAAAAACCAGACACTGCTTTTTCTAATGCCCAAACTGGTTACAGTGATACTACTTGCCTCTCGGCTTCTTCACATTAGCTTTTGGCCCCTTAACTACTTTTGGATCCGTGTCTCCCTATTTCTGAACTTCTTTCTTCTTCTTATCTTTCGACTTAGAGAAAGAACCTCTTTCAGCCACATGCATAGAACTTGACTTTCTAAGAACACCCTCGACTGTTTGAAGTTCTTAAAGAAGTTCTGCCAATGAAAAGATAAGCTTATTCTTGATATAGTTCAGGCAAAACTGCTTAAAGCTATTAGGCAGTGACTGGAGTATGATATCGACCTAGGTTTTCCCATTAATTTCAGGTCCTAGGATCTCCAGTTCATTCTGAAGACTGATCATCTTTAGAACATGATCCCTAACTGAGGTGCCTTCAGCCATGCTTGTATCCATAAGAGACTTTATGGCCACCTGCCTAACAGCATGATTTTGATCCCCAAACATTTATTTGAGGTTCATAATCATGTCATAGGCACTGGGCATAGACTATTGCTGATGCTGCAAAACATTTAACAGGAAGCCAAAATGTAACAGTGAGCCATCAGGTCAACTTTTTTCCACTTCTAATGGGCCTGAATTTTCAGTTTGGTCGCCCCTCATCAGGTACTGGTGGACAAATCTCAGTTAATACAAATTTTTAATCCTCAACAGTTAAGATAATGTTCAAAATCCTTTTTCAGTCTACATAGTTTGGTCCTGTTAGTTTATTTTCTTTGAGTTTTGACACGAGTGGATTTGAAAGCCATTTTAATCTTAAGAATCACATAATTAAAATTAATCGTTAATTATGACGAACAAAACTTTAAATTTATTTTAAAATTAGTTTCATCTACTAATTAAAAAAATATTCGCTAATAGCCTGGTACCCTGTGAATAGCATGCCTCGATGAGAGAACGTCTATTATCCATCCTTTATCCAAATATACCAATTCCTATTAATTTACTATCTAGGCAACTAATCCTGCCAAGTAAAATTAAATAGCTAACATAGCTTCAGTTTAATAAATAATAGCAGTGACTCAGATAGAGAGAATACTATTATTTATAGTAAAATGTTAACTACCACCTTATCCCGAACCAATTGTTTTGCAATGAACGTTCAGATCGAGAAGTGATCCACACTAATAGTAATCTAAAATATCCCCAAATGAGGTTTGTACTGGCGATAACACAATTAATCATGTCCCATGGGGAGGAAGGCCTTACAGCCAACACGCAAAATTAATTACATCGCCTACAAACTAGCGATGGAGACTACGCGATTTATTTATGAACAAATTTTTCTCTCACTTAGATTTTTAAAATATTTTTTTAGAATTATAAAAATTCGTTTAATTAAAATAAATTTATAAATTTTAAAAACCACACGATCCGAAAAATTTCAAAACTTCTTTCTGTGTACACAATTCAAAAGATATTGGTTTGCCAAACCATCTTTTCGTATTTTAATACGTAACAAATAAAATAATTGATGAATATAATTTTTTTTTTAGCTTTATAGTTAAGGTAGTGAATAAAGGCATTCAAATGTTTTTATTTTTAATTACATATTTTTTGAAAAAACTAATTTATTGATATTAAACATTTTTCATTTAATTAATCCCAAATCTGGAATTAATTTTCACGTTTTTCAAATTATTCAATTTAATAAAAAATTATCTTAAACGTGTTTTTTGTAAAAAAATAAAATATTTAAATTTTTTCATTTAATTAAAAAATTTTAATTAAAAAATTAATTTTATTTTTCATTACAAAATTTTAATTAAAACTCAATTTTCTCAAATTAATTAAATTAATAGGAATATATAAAATAGATATACATCATCCACGCAGTTTAAAAGAATATAAATGTAACTCCTAGCTCAACGGGAAGACACCAAACCTATACAAAGAGATGTGATCCCGCTGCAGACCAGCAGCTAAAGAGAAAGATAAGGAATATAGATATTAAGAGACCAAACAAGAAAATTTCTAAGCAATCACAACACCTTAATGTCAAAAGAGGTAGACATGAGTCACTAGGGATTTGCCATCCTGATGAAAAACATTACTTCTAAAACATTAAAAATCGCCAAGGTCTTATACATGAAGCTCTGCCAAAACAGAAAAGCTAAACAAATGAAAACTGAACCAAAACTACTCGATGACGCTTGTAGTGGACCAGCTCCTAGCCATTCCTGGTATCTGCAACCACAGAGGTTATGAAAAAGCGCACTTAGCATTAGCACGAACATAAAAGACAGTTACTTAGTTAAGGATAACTAAAAAATCTTTCTAAAAATAGTTCATCACATTTTTCACGAAAATATAAATACTGATGCATTTGCTTGAACATGAAAATATCACAGATTATACAGAACCTGCTCAGTATTGAAACCAGAAATATGTTCCTAGCTCAACCGCCACAAATTTAAAATGCATGACCACTTTCTCAAATCTAGACTCAAACCCCAACAGTATCCAATAGTCGTCAACCTCACGACCGGGAGTTCCGACAGTACCGAAATCTCAATTCTCAATGCACAGATAGTAACATGATGGAATGAAGGCAACTCTCCACCAAACACGAGTGGTATGTGCTGTCCGAGACTTATCTCGCAAGGTCTTTTAGGCAAAAATACCCGCTCAACGGGAAACCTCCCCCATAGGGCAACCTCCCTTAACGGGAAATAAAGGGCTAAAACCCCTTGTAACTTGGCACTTTAGAACAACCACACAACATTAACTATACTTTCATAGTAACATCATGCTAGCTCAGAATATCATGAATAGTACACTTGAATTAAAAACATCATGACTTTTGAAAACAACAGGTTCATGCGATCGTCAAACGTGTCATAATTCAAAACATACGCTTCAAATCATTTTCATACATCATTTACATAAATTCAAGTTCAAGATAATGGCTATGCACTCTCACCTTGTCTTATATGCATATGAACCGAGCCTTTGTTAACAAGCTAGCTTGCTCCATAGGTAACAAAACTTTTATGCCAAGCAAGCAAACATGACTTAACCTTCAACACGGAGTTCCACCTCTCTTAGAACGTGAAGTACTAAAGCGATTCTAACCATTGAATATTTTTTTGACTTTTTAGGGACCATGGTTACTTCATTTTTAGTTTTAAGAGGTACTACGCACTTGCCTAATCCGTTACTTGTTTAAGGATTTAACTTAACTATTTATTACTCTCTCCCAATCATTAAATTTTAAAGTACCGCAGCATCTTAAGGTACTTAGACTTGGAATTGGATTATGATTTTTGGTGATGCTTTAGATTAAAATATTCTCTACAACTTTTATGTTCAACACAAAAGCCAAAACCTAAGGCAAAAGGCTAAAAAAACTTGACGGAAACAAAAACGGTTCAGTAGTTGCTCAGAGAATTGGTCAGAAAAGTGTCTCTATTGATCTCAGTTTAGGGGTATCATATCAAGTCCAAATGAGCTCATTTTGGAGTAAGTTCCAACTCCACATGTTGCCTACAAGTTTTATGTTTAGAGCTAAGGGTAGTTGTTTGGAACAAGTTAGACGTTTTGGCCATTTTAGAAACTAGGGTCTGTAAGCCGCCAAAACATAGCAGAGCCGATTTTGGACAGAGGGTTTGAAATGGTTTTGGGGAATCATCCCAAGACTTTAAGGTCTAATTTTTGGGCTGCATATACTTCAGTATGTTAGCTACAAAGTTAATGTAAACTACTTTTGGAATAGTTTGGAATAGGTCATTAAAATTAGAGGTTTTGGGCTACACAAAAATATGTGACAGAAGTGTCCCTTAAGGGCTGAAGCACAACAGAGAGTTTCAAAGGAATTTTGGCCAATCAAAACTCTTTATTTCATGCTCCTTTGTGGTGGGTAGCTAGATGCATATGTCGTCTACATCATTCATGTATTGACCAAAACTCGGATCTCATTTTAAACTAGGGTTTTTAGGTTTGCATTGTTGACTGATCTGAAATCACACACTTTGGTATAATTACAATATCTCGAGTTCTACTCACTAAAATGAGTTCAACGCAATTTTGGATGAAAGATAACACAAAAACTTAGTTCTGAATATAAGAAAAACGCTTATAACATTTTTCTACTTTGAGTTACGATATTTTAAAGAACAGGGTAGAAAACTCAAAACTCTCAAAACTCAGGCCTATTTTGATTCTAGCCTCTTAGTGTCAAGTGTGTAAGTTTTTAACTCATTTTCTTTGTATACATATATTGTACTTCAATATATCAATATTTCAGAGCTTATAAAAGTCATGAAATCCATGGAGAAACCAACACCAACTCACAACTTCAACATTCAAACCGAAGAGTCCCAAAAAATCCAGCCATGACACCTTTATTTTTTGAGTTTTGATTCGTGATCTCAGATTTGTGTTTGAGGATGGTGGGAGAGCTGTTTGATTTATGTAAGATTAGAAGTATTAGAGTCTTTCTTACCTAATTGAGGGTTACTTATTGATGATGAAAATCATGGACTTAGCTTTTAAAGCTCTCATCTTCAAGCTTCTTCTTCTTCCTCCTTTATTCTTCCTTTCCTTTCTTCGTCTTTTTCTTTCTTTTCTCAACTCTCCCAAACCCTTCCAGAAAATTTAAAAATCTGGTTTTTCTCCACCTTTGGCCAAAAATAATGTAAGGGGAAAGGGGGTGTTTGGCTTGTATATATATGCAAGGCTTTAGGGAACATAGAATTAAAATTTTGTCCTTATTTCCTTCTATTTCACATGAGCTAATTAATGTAGTTCAGGCTTTAAGGGGTACAATCAGATTTGGAGAAGCTAAATACAGCTAGGGTCAGTTTGGGAGAACAAAAATATGATCCCCCATCAATTGAGGGATTTTGCATTGCTTTACGTGTCCTTATGTGCAAGAAAATACTTTAAAAGTTAATTTGATGTATTTTTTTGGTGTCTTTTTTCTTTGAAACCTATTATATTAGTATATTTATGAGAAATATAGTATTCCCATATATTATCACAGTTCCCATAGCAATTGATTAAATAGATGTAGTCTTTTAAGTCAAATTAAGCTATTTCGGCAATATCTGACTTTTTGACTTATTTTGTTATGCATAAACTTGAATAGTGATTGGTTTGCTTTTGTTAACTTATAACACCATATTATTATGTATATTACTTGTTCCACAAGTATTAGATCATCATAATACTTAACTTAGTACTTTTCTCTTCATTTTAAGCTAAAAATGAAGCAAAAAGTCACTTTTGGCACTCTTCCCAAGGTGGTTGGCCACTAAGGGGTATTTTTATCATTTTTGATATTATTTTGTTATTTTCTACTTAATTGTACTTAAATCCTTGATTTAGGGTATCCATGTGTAAAAATTTGAGTTTTTAAGACTTTTCGTGCTTAACCCTCGTCTTAAATGACTTGGACATATAAATTTTGATTCTTATCCTCAACATTAGGGTCTTAATACATGTTAAAGTGGTTCCCACTCTATCCTAGGTCTCGGGCTCAAAAGGTTAAATTGTTGGGCTGGTTCTTCTTACGGAACTTAGGTTCGAGATATTATTTCTTTTGAGATATTCTTTCTTTTCTATTCGTATCTTTGAGTTTAGCTTATTACAATCTACCCTCATTTAAGAAATTTTATCCTCAAAATTTACATACCTTGCTCGAAGAGACGTGAATATTTTTCATGATAAGGCTTTAAACTCAAAGCCACAGTTCAAACTAATAGTTTCTAACTCACGACTCTATACAACAATTCAAAATGCCATCAAAGGCTAACACTTACCCTTAAAAGGAATTATAACTCAATGCCTTTGAAGACCAACCCTCACCTTTACTGGGCTTCGCACAAAACCTTTCTAGGACTTACACACACATCCTTACTGGGTAAAACTTTTTTGGATTAATCGTACCCTTCCACGATGGTATCTTTAAGAACACGGTCTCCCACTGCAAACTCCAGGTTGCATCTCTGATTATCTGCACAACTCTTCTGTCTGTTTTGCGATTGCTTTAATCTCTCTCAAATCAACTTACTCTTATCAGTGGTAGTTTATACTATCTCAGGTCCAAACAACTTCCTCTCTCTGACTTCTTTCCAACAAATTGGGCTTGAACATTTCCTACCGTACAACACTTTGTAAGGGGAAATCCCAATAGTTGACTGAAAACTATTGTTCTATGTGAACTCGATCAACGATAATTGTTCCTCCCAGCTTCCAGCAAAGTCTAAAACGCATGCTCTAAGCATATCTTCCAAGGTCTAAATTTTTCTCTCCGATTAACCGTTAGTCTGTAGATGGAAAGCCGTGCTAAACTTTAAAGTAGTCCCCAATGCTTCTTGTAAGCTTGGCAAAAAATAGGACGTAAAAAGTGGGTTTCTGTCTGATACTATAGAAACTGGTACTTCGCGTAGCTTAACGATCTCATCGATATGAAGCCGTGCAAACCGATCCGCAGAATACGTCATCTTTATTGGTAGGTAGTGAGCTGACATCGTTAATCTATCCACAATTATCCAAATAGCATCACTCTCATTGGGTGTTCGAGGGAGTTCGATTACGAAATCCAAGGTATTATATTCCCACCTCTACTCGGATACTGCTAACTATTGTAATAATCCTGTCGGCTTCTGGTGTTCAATCTTAACTTGCTTGCATACTAAACATCTTATTACAAAATTCTCTACGTCCTTCTTCATCCCAATTCACCAATATATATCGTTTAAGTCTCTATACAACTTCGTACTTCTTGTGCGCATGGTGTATGTTGAGTCATGCGCTTCGTCTAAGACTTACCTCCTCAACACTTTATTGTTGGGCACATACTATTTATGACTGAACCACAACACGTCATTTCAAATTTCAAGTTCTGTCTTCCCTTTAGCCGCTGTTTTTGCCCTTATCTTGACCACTTGATTATCCGCCAATTGAGTTGCTCAAATTTGATCTAAAAAAAAAAGTTAGTCTTACGCTCAGAGTTGCTAATAGGCATCCATTCTTTCCTATGGCAAGATGGGTTCTAAGCATTCGTATTTCAAAAAATGTACCAGCTCGTACTGCTCGTAGATATGCTATTTTTTCCCAATGGTTTTTAACTTAGGGCATCCACTACGACGTTAGCCTTCCCCGAATGATAGTAAATCGTGCAGTCATAATCCTTAATTAACTCCATCCATCTCCTTTACCTCAAGTTCAGCTCTTTCTGGGTGAAAATATACTTCAAACTCTGATGATCCATAAAGATCTCACAAGGGATGTCGTATAAATATTGTCTCCATATTTTGAGCGCGAAGATGATTGTAGCTAACTCTAGATCGTAGATAGGGTAATCCTTCTCATGAGGTTTTAATTGTCTATACGCATAGGCGATAGCCTTCCCGTGTTGCATCAGAACGCAACCCAAACCTTGAGGTGACGTGTCACTATAAATAACAAAGCCCTTGTTGTCTGACAGAAAGGTAAGCATAGGCGCTGACACCAGTTTGGACTTTCACTCTTGAAAGCTTCGTTCGCATCCGTCTGATCATCCAAACTTGAAATTCTTCTGAGTTAACCGAGTCAAGGGTTTTGCAATCAAGGAAAAGTCCCGAATGAAACGCTGATAATAACCAGCTAACCCCAAAAAGCTTCGTATCTTAGTCATGCTAGTTGGCCTTTTCCAAATGACTACCGTTTCCACATTCATTGGGTCCACTTGTATTCCTCCTCTAGATATAACATACCCAGCTACACCACTCGATCCAACCAAAACTCACACTTTTTGAATTTTACATACAACTTGTGCTTTCTCAGGATCTACAAAGAATCTTCAAATATTTTCTGTGTTTCTCTTCACTCCGAGAATATAGCCGAATATCGTTTATCAACACAAATACAAATTAATCTAAAAAGCTTCTAAACACTCGATCCATCAGGTCTATAAATATAACAGGTGCATTCGCATCTTTCATTCACATGCATACCACTCACCCAACAATACTTTAACCATACAGTATTAACTTTCGATTTTAAAATCTCTTACCATCATCACTCAATCCCTTCACACATTCTCTACCGCACAACCGAACCAAAAAACACTTTTGCACTTTTACTATTTCATCGTACCCGCATTTTATCAAGCCACTCGATTCACTGAAAGCCAATTTGCAAAAACCATAACCATAATTCGTACAGTTTCACATACGCTTCTACTATTCTCATCCAAATACTTATTCCTCCGGCGTACTCACACTAAGTTGCTTTGCAACTCCACCAGAAACAATAGAATTATGTCTTCCTTCAACTTCTCATACATAAAGCCCACACATTCCTATGAGAAAATTCCTTCTCTATACAAGCATCCTTTATGCACTAATCTAAACAAGTTTTCCCTAATGGGTCACATCACAAAAGGTTTTTGAAAGTAACTTTCTTGTGACTCACACCGATACCACAACGGAAATTGAATACTAACTCCATACGAGTTACACAGTTTAGATGTCAAACAAATAAATCGATACTTAAGAACTTACTACATAAACAACTCACTCTGTCTAAAATGCGTCCACCGCTCAAGCAATTTTCAGCATTAGTGGGACTAACTGTTTCCACAAACTCCTTGGTATCCAAATTTTTGAATTGTTTAACTAAAGAGTTACTGGTCTTTATGGCCCGCATTGCAATTCGTCTTGCGCTATGTTCACCCATCTTGCGTAGTTGTTCATCTAAAAAATTGTCATCCTTGTTCTAATCCAAAAACTTAATCCATTCTTGAACCTTATACACCTTATGTCCTCATCAGGTATAAGCTGGGAGGCATATCGTGACAACTTTGTAAACTTCATTTCGAATTTTGCCACAGTTAACCTTCCTTGTTCCAAGTCGATGAATTCTTGCTCCTTCTCATGCTTGTAGTTTATGGGCTTGTACTACACGTCAAACGTTTTTTCAAAACGTTCCCAAGTGATTCTCTGGGGTACGGGAGGTTCAACTCCTAGCACCAACATCTTCAAGAACCGTTCTTTGGCTTCCCACCAGTGGTATGTTTCTCCCCTAAACATAAAAGCTACGAGGTCAAACCTGTTATCCGCATCTACCCCTAACCTATCCAGAATACGCACAGCATCCTTCAATCAGTTTTCTACTTCTACATGGCTATGGGTTCCTATGAACTTCTTTGCAGCCAGATCCTTAAATTGTTTGATTAAGGGGTTACTGTTCCTCTCAGCTCGCATCGCTATGTAACTCACGTTTTGTTCGGCCAGTCATACAATCGCCTCCAACATCTTAGCGGTTGGATCAAGTTCCACCGGTTCCATTTGTGGAGGTTCTTCTTGTCGTGCCTCATTATACTGGTTCGGGTTGAATGATGCTTCGTCCAAGTCTCTCCATGCTCCTTTCAATCGTAGGAGAGCTATAACTTAAGGCTTGACATAGGAGTCTAACTTATAAGCATAAGGATAAGAAAAAACTGTCTACAAAAGGTTTTAATGATGCAAGGTTCGTCCTGCTTAATCTGATAACCCACTTAGACTTTGCAAAATGACATCAACACAAGGCCCCTCCTAGGTAATCTCCCTAATTTGATAACTTTCTTAGACTTCCAATTAGGACCCTGCATCTGCAGAATGGGTTTTCCAAATGGACCTCAATGCGAGTCAGTCAGATGCCCAAAGGCAAAGGTATGACAACCATAGGCCTAAACCACTCTTCTCAGTAGACCGCGAGACAACACACTTAACCTATGGTCCACCACAGACCACACTCTGATAAGTCTATAGAACCTATAACCTAGAGCTCTAATACCAAAATGTAACACCCCACTCAATAGAAATGTACAAAACCTGTACAAAGGAATGTGATCCTGCTGTAGACCGACGGCCAAAGAGAAAGGCAAGTGATAAAGATATTAAGGGACCAAATAAGAAACTTCTAAGCAATCACAACACCTTAATGTCAAAAGAGGTACACATAAGTCACTAGAGATTCTCCATCCCAAGGGCATACATTACGTCTAAAACATTAAAATCCTATAAGGTCTTATACATGAAGCTCTACCAAAACAAAAAAACTAAACAAAAGAAAACTGAACCAAAACTACCCGATGACGCCTGTAGTGGACCAACTCCTAGCCGTTCTTGGTATTTGCAACCACAGAGGTTATAGGAGAGCGCACTTAGCATTATCATGAACAGAAAAGATAGTTACTTAGTTAAGGGTAACTGAAAAATCTTTCTAAAAATAGTTCATCACATTTTTCACAAAAATATAGATACTGATGCATTTGCTTGAACATAAAAATATCACAGATTATACAGAACCTTCTCAGTATTGCAAATAGAAATATGTTCCTGGCTCAACCGCCACAAATTTAAAATGCATGACTACTTTCTCAAATCTATACTCAAACCCCAATTGTGTCTAAGTAGTCATCAACCTCATGACCGGGAGTTCTGACGGTACCGTAATCTCAATTCTCAATGCATAGATAGTAACGTGATGGAATGAGGGCCACTCTCCACCAAGCACGAGTGGTATGTGCTGTCCGAGACTTAATCCACAACACTTTTAAGGCAAAAATCCCCCGCTTAACCGAAAACCTCCTCCATAGGGAGAACTAACACCCATAATTGGGCAATCTCCCCTAACGGGATATAAAAGGCCGAAAACCCTTATAACTTGGCACTTTAGAACAACCACACAACATTAACCATACTTTCATAGTAACATCATGCTAGCTCAGAATATCATGGATAGCACACTCGAATTAAAAATATCATGGCTTTTGAAAACAACAGGTTCATGTGATGGTCAAACAGGTCATAATTTGAAACATATGCTTCAAAGCATTTTCATGCATCATTTACATAAATTCAAGTTCAAGATAATGGCTAAGCACTCTCACCTTATCTTATATGCATACGAACCGAGCCTTTTTCAATGAGCTAGCTTGCTTCTTGGGTAACAAAACTTTCATGCCTAGCAAGCAAACATGACTTAACAGTCAACACGGAGTTCTACCTCTCTTAGAATGTGAAGTACTAAAGCGATTTTGACCATTGAATGTTTTTTTTTTGATTTTTTAGGGACCATGGTTACTTTCTTTTTAGGTTTAAGGAGTACTACGTACTTACTCAATCCTGCACTTCTTTAAGGAATTAACTTAACCATTTATTACTCTCTCTCAATCATTAAATTTTAAAGTACCGCAGCATCTTGAGGTACTTAGACTTGAAATTGAATTATGATTTTTGGTGATGATTTATATTAAAATATTCTCTACAATTTTTATCTTCAACACCAAAGCCGAAACCTAAGGCAAAAGGGTGACAAACTTGATGGAAACGAAAATGTTTCATCACTTGCTTAGAGAATTGGTCAGCAATATGTCTATGTTGGTCTCGATTTAGGGGTGTCATATCAAGTCCAAATGAGCCCATGTTTGAGTATGTTCTAGCTCAACATCTTTCCTACAAGTTTTGTGTTTAGAGCTAAGGGTGGTTATTTGGAATAAGTTAAACTTTTGGCCATTTTAGAAAGTAGGGTATGTCAGCTGCCAAAACTTAGTAGAGCCGATTTTGGACAGAGGGTTTGAAACAGTTTTGGGGAATCATCCTGAGGATTTAAGGTATAATGTTTTGGCCAACAATACTTCAATATGTTACCTACAAAGTTCATGTAAACCACTTTTGGAATAGGTCATTAAAAATAGGAGTTTTGAACTACACAAAAATATGTCACAGAAGTGTCACTTGACGGCTGAAACACAATAGAGTTTCAAAGGAGCTTTGACCTATCGAGTCTCATTATTTTATGCTCCTTTTAGGAGGGTATCTAGATAAACATGTTTTCTATAACTTTCAAGTTTTGACCAAAACTCGAATCTCACTTTAAACTAGGGTTTTTAGGTATGTATTGTTGACTAATTAGAAACCGACACCCTTTGGTAGAATTGCAATATCTCGAGTTCTACTCACTCAAATGAGTTCAAAAAAATTTGGATGAAAGATAACAAAAAAATGTAGGTGTGGGTATAAAGAACACGCATATAGAAGTTTTCTATATTGAGTTATGATATTTCTAAAAATTAGGGCAGGAAGCTCAAAACTCCCAAAAGTCAGGCCTATTTTGATTCTAATCTTAGTGCCAAGTGTGTAAGTTTTTGACCCATTTTCTTTGCATACATGTATTGTACTTCAATATATCAATATGTCAGAGCTTATAGAAGTCATGGAATCCATGGAAAAATCCACACCAACTCACAACTTCAGCATTCAAACCGAACAGTCCCACAAAATTTAACCATGACGCCTTTACTTTTTGAGTTTTAATTCTTGATCTTAGATTTGTGTTTGAGGATTGTGGGAGAGATGTTTGATTTATGTAAGATTAGAAATATTAGAGTCTCTCGTACCTTGTTGAGGATTACTTCTTCATGATGAAAACCATGGACTTAGCTTTTAAAGCTCCCATCTTCAAGCTTCTTCTTCTTCCTCCTTTATTCTTCTTTTTTCTTTCTTCTTCTTTTTCTTTCTTTTCTCAACTCTCCCAAACCCTTCCAGAAAATTTTAAATATGGGTATTCTCCCCCTTTGGCCGAAAATAATGTAAGGGGAAAGAGGGTGTTTGGCTTGTATATATATGCAAGGCTTTAGGGAACAAAGAATTAAATTTTTATCCTTATTTCCTTCTATTTCACATGGGCTAATAAATGTTCTTCAAGCTTTGAGGGGACAAAAATAGATTTAGGAAAGCTAAATACAGCTATGGTCAGTTTGGGGGGAAAAAATTTGATCCCCCATCAGTCAGGGGATTTTGCATTGGTTTACGTGCCCTTATGTGCAAGAAAATACTTTAAAAATTAATTTAATATATATTTTTAGTGTCTTTTTCCTCTCAAACCTATTATATTAGTATGTTTATGAGAAATATAGTATTCCCATATATTATCACAGTTCTCATAGCAATTAATTAAATAGATGTAGTCTTTTAAGTCAAATTAAGCTATTTTGATAATATCTGACTTTTTAACTTATTTTGTTGTGCATGAACTTCAATAGTGATTTGTTTGCTTTTGTTAACCTATAACACAATATTATTATGTATATTACTTGTTCCACAAGTATTCGATCATCATAATGCTTAACTTAATACTTTTCTCATCATTTTAAGCTAAAAAGAAAGTAAAAAGTCACTTTTTGGTACTCTTCCCAAAGTGGTCGGCCAGTAAGGGGTATTTTTGTCATTTTTGATATTATTTTGTCATTTTCTACTTAATTTTACATCAATTCTTGATTTAGAATGTGAGACCCTGTACCGCCTCTTTTTATATTATATGCATATTTGGCGCTTTTTGACGCATGTTTAGAATTTTTGCTTCTACATGTTTTTAAGAATTTTGATGTATGATCAAATTTATCTGAGCATGCGGGTTGGTCCCAGGGGCTGCGGGGAGTTACGGTGTGAATTTTATAAAATAAAAAAAAACATATTTTGGAGGCCTATAAATATCAGGAGTAAGATATTTTCAAAAAATATTTTTAAAACTTCACTCTTAAGTTTTCTCATTTTTCTCTCTGCCTTCTCTCTAACTTCTCGAGGGCCCAGGGATTGGTTTTTGATGGACAACCAGTCGTTCCTTGTTATAGGCATCGTGCTCTACGCCTCCATCCGGACAGAATTTCATTCCGACGAAGCTCGATTTTGCATGCGGATTGAGGCGTTGAGTTCTTGACTCACCGAGGTATGATTCTAGACTTTAAAGTTGTTAGAGGGTGTCGTATGTAATCTTATGCATCTTTACCATTTTATATTCATGAAAAGGTGTTTCATGTTTGGAAAAAAGTTGGTTTTTGGTTTAAAAACCTTTTTTCGTCGTTTCGGTTGGATGAAAACGGTGTTAGATGTTTCTTTTGAGGCCTATGGTGAAAGGCATGAGCGTATGTGAGTTCATGGGTGTGACATGGAAGTTTTGAGATTTCATCTTGGGTTCAAAATGGCAAAATTGTAGGTAAAAAACATTTTTTGGGCTGGTTCGGTCGACTGAACCCATGGGGTCAGTCGGTTGGATCATGGTTTTGAGGTTCAGTTGACTTAACCCATGGGGTCAATCAACTGAACAGTGTTGTTGGGCATTTTGGTATGGATTCTAGTGTGTTCTTTAGTAGACTGGAGGGTGGGTCTAGTCGACTGAAACTGGGCTGATGAGGGTGCATCTTTGAAAATCATGTTTTTGAAGGTTTGGAGCTAACCGGTGGGGTTGAGGCTCAACTTTGAAAATGTTTTGATGAAAACCATGCATTTTCATGCATTAATCTCCATGGTAGATGGAATAGATCCTCTTATACATATGTTGTATTGTTTCGAACTCATGTTCTTACATGTTTTGTTTTGATCTCCATGTTGATGGATTAGATCTATTTCTACATGTTTAATGTATAACTGTGGAAAAGTTTTTAGTTTTGATAAATGATTCTCTAGATGTACTGAGATAACCGGTATTCGGCACGAGTTGCCTTCGGTGGAAGTCCAAAAACGTGCGCAGAGAAGGTACCTTGGTCATTCGGGTTAATCCTTGTAAACTAGGTGGTTGGGTGCTTTGTTCCATCAGGTTGTTAAACCTGTAAAGTAAGCTTTTACACTATAGTGGCTTCATATAGAACTTACATTTACCTAACCAGTCCTACGATGTGTAGGGATTAGGTAAAGGGGCAGAAATCTGTAGTTGCTACATCTGTCCCCTTGTGACGGAGTCGGCACATAGGATTTTATTTTATCTTTTCTCCTCGGCTGTGTGACCTGAGTGGAGCAAACTGTGTTTATCCTATTTTTCTCGGTTGTGTGATACAAGTGGAAAACAATGTTTTGAATATAATTTTCTTTAGCTGTTGCTTGCATTAGTTTTAATGCTTGGTTTTACTTGTAGTCGAGTTAGCTCCCACCATATGATTGCAAATCCTGGTTTACAGCTTTATTATCTATTTCTATTGGGCTTCGGCTCACGAGTAGAATTTTCTATACAAATCCATTTTCAGGTGATGATATGGAGCATGATCTTGACTAGGTTTTGTGGTGCCCATGGTGACGGATGGCGGAAGACTTTTATAGTTTTTTTTTTGGTATGCCTGTTCCTGAAGGCAGGTTTTGTACGCCATGAGCCGATATACTGTATGCATGTTGGAACTGTATGTTTACTATTTATGAGAGATGCATATTGGGTTTTTATTTGATTTCAACAGGTGGATTTGAATGTATGAAAATCTATTTTCATAAAACTGGTGTTTTGGTGGATTTTTACGTGACCCTGGGTTTTGGGGCGTGACAACTTAGTATCAGAGCTCTGAGTTCGAATACCTAAGAGCCATGGAAAAATGGTTTATCAACTGATGAGGTTGATTAATGATGGTTGTTTGCATATGTATAAATGTTTTTATGACATGCTGATAGCTGGTGTATCTATGAGTATGGAGGTTGGATCTTGGGATGGATTAGTCTTGCCTTCGGGCGTTTGGATTAACAAATTTGGGAGCCAAGTTAGAGATGCGTTTGGCCGACCTATTTTCTAGTAGGGAATCCGAATAGGTTATCCAAATTGACGTGTCTGTCTTGTTGATTCTCCTCGGTACGTGAGATGTGTTGCATCACCTCAAGTGGTTATGTGTTGGCATGCTTGTGTGTTATGTCTTTACGTATGTAGCATGTTGTATGAAAGCTTATCTTGTTATATTGCTTTCATATAGAATTATGTCCACGTGGGGAGTGCGGGGACAGGGTTACGGCTGAGGCCGTGGCCGAGGTCGTGCTTATATTCAGGTTTTAGAGGAGGGAGACGTTCATGCCCCACAGGAATAGGCTAGCGATGCTGATGTCATGCAGGAGATGCTTGCCACTATGAGAGCTATGGCTGAGGCATCCAGGGTTAGAGTGAGGGCTCTTGAGCCAAGAGCCTCTATGGCTATGGGGGAATTTTGGCAGTTGGATCCTTCGAGCTTTTCTGGGGAGCCAGACCCCAAGGTTACTACTGAGTGGTTGAAAGTGACCACAACTATCTTCGACACTTTGGATATCGAGGAGGATGCTTTGCGTGTGAGGTTGGCGGCGTTCCAACTATGGGAAGATGCTAGAGAGCGGTGGAAGTTTGTTAAGACTACGGTGGATGATACATGGGCTGCTTTCACGAGAGTCTTCTTGGAGAAGTATTTCCCGAGATCTTCGAGAGATACATACCAAGAGCAGTTCCTTTCCTTTTTTTAGGGGAACCTTTCTGTGGTCTAGTATGAGGCCATGTTCGCGAATATGTCGCGGTTCGCAGCTAAGATGGTATCTACAGAGGAGCTGCGCACTAGGAGATTTGAAAGGGGCCTTTGACATGCCATTAAGGACAGGATTATAGCTATGGGTTTGGATGTGTACATTGCGCTAGTGGAAGCTGCTATTCGAGTAGAGAACTCGCTGGCAGAGAGCCGCAGAGTTAGAGGGAGTGGAAATCTGTAGGGCAGTGGAGATGCATAGTTTCAGAGGCGCAGGAGAAAGCGCCAGAGGTCGTTTGGACCTGGTTCTCATTTTTTCGGATCGTATCAGCCGCAGTCGTCCACACCTGCACCTTCAGTGGCCTCGGCAGGAAGGCCAGAGTAGAGAGAATTAATTTGTTATCGATACGGACTGTCGGGGTATCATTTAGTTGAGTGCCCGCAAAAGGGCCAAGTACAGAGTTCAGCGTTCGTCTAGTCACAGATGAGAGACCCACTTATCTACATTGGGTGTGGTTAGTCCGGGAATATTTGTAAATACTGTCCCCAAGAAGGGAATATTCTGAGTGCAATAGGAGTGCCAGCTACTCCATCTGCGCAAAGACGGTAGACTCCTCAGCAACCTAGGGCCCAAACGTCTAGGTTTACAGAGGGAGGTACTTCAACGTAGTCTGTGAGGCAGCCGGCCACTCAGGGTTATGGTAGACAGACCAGACCACCGCAGGCCAGGGCTTACGTTCTTGCTGATCGCAGTGCTTCCAAAGCACCAGTTGCATCTGATGCTGCAGCTACTCCAGCTATGATAAGAGGTACTCTTCTAGTCTTTAGATCATGGACCAGTGTCCTCATCGACACGGGAGCATCACAATCTTTTATCTCTTCTTCTTTTGCATCTGCATTGGGGTTACGGATAGACCTATTAGGTAGTGCATTGATTGTAAAGACCCCAGTCAGTGAGAATGTGGTGTTGAGTACAGTTTGCAGATCATGTGAGTTAGGAGTCACCGGTCGTTGTTTAGAGTTTGATTTTATCATTCTATACATGACTACTTTTGATGTCATCCTAGGGATGGACTGGCTTACTACCTATCATGCCTTTATAGATTGTGAGCGATGGAGGGTGTCGATCTGTACACCGGAGGGTAACTGCTTCTACTTTGTGGGTGATCGGGATGAGAGCTTGGTGTCTGTGCTAGGTGCCGCACGGGTTTGAGGGAACTTGGGTTTCCTCTTTTTCGCTCTTAGGTTGGATGAGCTGGGTGAGGTTCGAGGGGAGCTACCCCCCGTGTTATGTGATTATCCAGATGTTTTTCCTGATGATCTGTTTGAGTTACCACCCAACCGAGATGTGGAGTTCTCTATTGATCTTATTCTAGGAGCAGCTCCTATCTCTATGCCATCATATCGCTTTGCACCCGCTGAGTTGCGAGAAGTCGAGGTGCAGTTACAAGAGTTGCTCGAAAAGGGGTTTGTACGGCCGAGTACGTCGCCGTGGGGAGCACTAGCTTTGTTCGCGAAGAAGAAGGATAGGTCTTTCAGACTGTGCATAGATTTCAGGAAGCTGAATCAGGTGACGATCAAGAACAAGTACCATATGCCTAGGATTGATGACCTATTTGATCAGTTGAGAGAATTGTGCTGCTTTTCAAAGATTAACTTGAGGTTAGGGTATCACCAGCTGAGGATTAGATCAATAGAGAGAGATGCACAAGGAGTATCTGCATGTTGTCTTGCATCTTTTGAGAGAACATCGCTTGTATACAAAGTTCGAGAAGTGCGAGTTCTGGATGTCAGAGGTGAGATTCCTTGGACACGTGGTGTCGAAGGATGGGGTATCAGTGGACTCGTCAAAGACTAATGCTGTGATGGATTGGCAGCGATCAAAAAATGTCTTTGAGATGTACAGTTTCCTGGGTTTGGCTAGTTATTATCGGTAATTCGCAAAGGACTTTTCCAGGTTGGCAGCACTAATGACGCGCCTGATGCAGAAGGGAGTTGTGTTCGTGTGGAGCGAGTCCTACGAGTCAGCTTTCCAGGAGCTAAATAGGAGATTAACTAGTGCGCCAGTGTTGATTATTCAAGAGCGAGGTCTGGGGTATGCAGTGTATTGCGATGCATCACATGATGGTTTGGGCTGCATTTTGATGCAGGGAGGTAAGGTTGTAGCCTATAGTTCTCGGCAGTTGAAGACACACGAGAAGAACTACCCAACTCATGATCTGGAGTTGGCAGCTGTGGTCTTCGCCTTGAAGACATGGCAGCATTATCTATATGGTGAGCACTTCGAGGTTTTCTCTGATCACAAGTGCTCAAAATACTTATTTTTGCAGAAAGCTTGGATCTTCGCCAACGACAATGGATGGAGTTGTTGGGAGACTACGACTTTGATTTGCAGTACCACCCGGGAAAGGCAAATATCGTAGCTGATGCGCTCAGTAGGAGATCTCATGGTTCGTTAGCTTCAGTAGCTATACGGGAATGGGATATGCTTAGAGACGTTGGGAAGTTTGATATGTGTCTCGAACAGATAGGGGCAGGTGCGACCTTATATTCAGGAGTTTTACAGCCCGCATTGGTTGAACGCATGTTAGAGGCTCAGCAAACCGATCAGGAGACTCAGATGATACGGGACCGCATTACTAGTGGGAAGGACACAGCAGGATGGACGGTGGGTTCAGATCAAGGTTTGAGGTTGGCAGGGCGACTGATTGTGCTAGAGTCGTGCCGTGCTGAGGTGCTACATGATTTTCATCATTCACGTCTTACAGTGCAACCCAGAGGCATGAAGATGTATCACGACTTGCGCCGTCAGTTCTGGTAGACGGGAATGAAGAGAAACGTGATCCGATTTGTGTCTCAGTGCCTTACTTGTCAGCAAGTAAAGGTGAAACACTAGCGATTGGTAGGATTATTATAGCCGTTGCCTATATCTGAGTGGAAGTGGGAGAATATCACGATGGATTTTGTATTGGGACTTCCTTGATCATCGACGGGACATGATGCTATTTGGGTTGTGGTTGATAGGCTGACGAAGTCGGCACATTTTCTTCCAATTCGAGTATAGGATTCGGTGGACAGATTGGGAAGGTTGTATATTCGGGAGATAGTCTGACTACACAGAGTACCTATGACTATTGTTTCTTATCGAGATATGCGCTTTATATCGCGCTTTTGGCAGAGTCTTCAGATGGATTTGGGGACGAGCTTGACTTTCAGCATAGCTTTTCACCCATAGACCGACAGTCAGTTTGAGAGGACCATCTAGATTTTGGAGGACATGTTGAGAGCCTGTGTGCTTGATTTTTGGGGTTCTTGGGAGGACCATCTATCATTGTTAGAGTTTGCATATAACAACAACAGTTTAGTATTGGATGGCACCGTATGAGGCTTTGTATAGTAGACCGTGTAGCTCGCCTGTGTGTTGGACAGAGGTGGGAGAGACCGCTATTTTGGGACCTGACCTAGTACAAGAGACGACCGAGAAGATTGCAGTGATTCGTCAGTGTCTGGTGACAGCACAGAGCCACCAGAAGAGTTATGCAGATCAAAGGAGGAAACCTTTGGAGTTTGAAGTGGGAGATCATGTGTTTCTAAAGGTCTCGCCACGTAGGGGGTTGATGAGATTCGGCCGTAGCGGGAAGCCATCACCGCGCTTTATTGGACCATTCGAGATTCTGGAAAGGATTGGGGTAGTAGCATACCGTCTAGCCTTGCCACCTCAGTTAGCATCTATGCACAACGTCTTTCACGTTTCGATGCTTCGAAAGTACGAGCCTGATCCTTCACATGTGTTAGATTGGGATGAGCTGCGTGTTGATGAGGATGTCACCTATGAGGAACGTCCAATGAAGATTCTAGATACGAAAGAGCAGGTGTTACGGGGGAGAACAATTTCTTATGTCAAAGTTCAGTGGCTTCATCACAGGATTGAAGAAGCGACTTGAGAGCTTGAGTCCGGGGTTCATGCTAGAAACCCGGAGTTGTTCACCTCGTGACCTAGTAGTGAATTTCAGGGGTGAAATTCGTTAAGGGGGGAGGTTGTGAGACCCTGTACCATCTCTTTTTATATTATATGCATATTCGGCGCTTTTTGACGCATGTTTTGTGACACCCCGTTCCCCAGGCATGTCGGGACATATGTAACTATAAATAAAGGACATATTCTAGCCGAATATTCATAATTATATATGATAATTAATGCATCATTAATGGTTCAAAATTTATTCCAAATACTTAATGATTATAGTCATCCAGAAATTTTAACAAAAGTTACATCATGTCCGCGGAAAACTAAACAAATGATCCAAAAAGTAGACATCCTACGTCTTCAAGCTACGTCGTTAGGGTTAACCGGCTCTTGCCACTCTCCCTCTTCTTCGTAGTCTTCTTCCTCAACGAACACGCCTTCCTCAAAAAGTCCTTTTTCCTTTACCTGTGTCACGAATGCCATGAGCCGGAGCCCAGAAGCAAATTTTCTAAACCGTCTAACAAACTCACAACAAGATATCCTACAATACATATCATATAATACCCGATACAATTTTTAAGGCCAAATAGACAGACAATTTAACGTTTTCAACAGGGTAAGCATATGTAAGAACAATTGTGCAAGTACGTGATGCAGATGAATGCAATGCAGTTGCCCAACCTGATTATAAATCAACTAGTCAAATTTTGAGTAACACCATTACGTTTCTGTACGTTAAGCTCCCGTACACCAACGTTCCCAATCACGACGGCGTATAGCGAACGTTCAGCTCAAGACATGGCACGGCTTAAGACATAACACAGCTCATGATGTATATAACCCAAAGTCAATCATATCCAACACGATAATCCGAATGGCACCATTACGTTCCCATACGTTAAGCTCCCGTACATCAGCGTTCCCGATCACTACGGCATATAGCTGCAGTTCGGCTCAAGACGTGATACGGCTCAGGACGTAACACGGCTTAGGACATTCATGGCCTGAAGGTAAATCAAGCTAACATAGTAATTTGATTGGTACCATTACATTCCCATACGTTAGGTTCCCATTCGTCAGTGTTTTCGATAACTGCAGCATATAGCGGCCATTCGGCTCAAGACGTGATACAGCTCAGGACGCACATGGTCCAAAGTCTACATATCATTATAATAACTCGATTGGTACCACTACGTTCCCATACGTTAGGTTCCCGATCACTGCGGCATATAGCGGCAGTTCGGCTCATGACGTAACACGGCTCAAGACGTATATGCCTCATTGTCAACACCCCCATCAACAATGACTCTCTAATCAAGATTTTATTCCAAATCCTCCATCCTTATTCTAAATCCTCTGGCCAATGATTTGCGCACAAAACCCAACCCACAAGATGCCCAAAGTGTAACGCATTGATGCATATGGTACAACAACTCGTATCTTGAAGTACAACTTAACAATAGAATGGTATGAAACTAAACATGGCATGATGTACAAACCAATATAGCATAAAGTACAAGTCTTTAAGACACAAGGTATAACTCACTAAAGCATAGAGTACAATCATGCGAAGCATAACCACAATTTAAGCAACATAGAATCGAACCATTAGCATGAGTTCATTTCCTCAAAGGCATCATTTTCATGCACTAATTACTCACAAAGTTTATATAAGGTTCACACACTCAAGTCTCATAAGTAACGAACGTACCATTCAAACATTTAGCCAATTTTAGGTACAAGTTTAATTGCTAGTTATAAAGTTGCAACAGTGTTTCGAAAAGCTTATGCAATGATTTAATTTATGAAATCATAACAACAATTAGATAAAAATATATCCTACAACTTTCATGTTTACGACTAAGGTCAATTCCTAAGGTAAAAAGGTCATTTACTTTGTTTTAGTAAAAATCCTTCAGCTCTTTATAGTAAAAATCCTAGAAATTGGGCCTCTGTTGTCCACGGTTTTGGGGCATCAACTCAAGGGCTCTAGGTCTACATTTTGGTGAGATACTATATTAAGGTTTCCCCTACAAGTTTCATGTTTTGTACTAGAGCAAGTTATTTGGAAAAAGTTTGAGATTTTGGTCAATCTATAAAAGGGGTTCACTCAGCCTAAAATGGGTCTGCGGAGTGTGTTTTTAACAGAGAATGTTTAAAATCTTTGGAGTATGATACTAGGGTATTTTGGGCTTATTTTTGCTCAGTAACTAGTTTAATATGTTATCTACAAAGTTCATGTTTACCACTTTTGTATTTGGCTTCAAAAGGTTTAGGTTTTAAGTCTCACACAAATGTGTGACAGAGAGGTCTGTCAGTCACTGAACCTTAATAGAGGCTTTAGGAAGTGTTTTGACTCATCAAAGCTTCCTATTTTTAGCTCATTTATGATGGACAGAAGGATAAATGTGTCCTCTATAATTCTTATGTTTTGATCAAAGCTCCGATCTCACTTTAACTTAGGACTTTTAGGTCTATAACTGAGAGTGGTCAAGATCTGACACTCTTTGGAAAAAATGAGATATCTAGAGTTCTACCCAACGAAATCACTTCAAACTAATTTTGTATGAAAAATAACTCAAAAATATAGATTTGGACATAAAAATCACTTTAAGAACATTTTTTTACATTTAGTTATGGTGTTTTAAAGTTTGTGACAGAAAGTATATAAGTCCAGAAAATCAGTCTACTTAGGGTTTCGATTGCCTTGCTTATGTTGTGTACATTTGTGACCTATTTTCTTTGCATGTATGTTATAAGCTCACATAAATCAAAAATCCAGAACATGGTTAAGCCATAAAACTCAAGAATGAACACATGCAAATACATACAAAGTTTACTCATACATAAAAAGTTCCTAAATCACTCATACGACGCCTTTTTGACTCATTCTTTGTTTTATTTTTCTTGGTTTTTGTTATAGAGATGGATTTAGGGGTATCTTGGGGGAGAACATCAGAAGGTTTAAGGGGGTTTCTTACGTTATTTGAAGACCTAAGAGTGGAGGATTGCTAGAGGACTTAGCTTTGGTATCTCCTTGGTCTCCAAAGACCTTCCTCCTTGAACCCTCCTTTCTTCTTCGTCTTTTTCTCTCCAAGACTTGAAAAATACTTAAAAGAACATAAATTTGATCCTTCTCTCTCTATACCAACGAAAATGAGGAGTAGAAAGGGTAGTGTTTGGCTTGCTTATATAGAAAACTACAGTAGTGGGAGTAATTATTAATGTATAAGTAAATTTTTTATTTTTCTTAATTTTCATTGGTTGCATGGGAGGTGGGAGGGGCTTGAGGTATGAAAATTCAGATTTGGGGCTAGTGAATTTCGGCCATGCAGTGTTTGGGAGACTAAAAAGTTGATTTTGTAATTAATTAGGATTTTAAAATGTATTTTGGGGCATTTTGTGTATTTAAATGCATAAAATATTAATTTTATGTACCTAAATATACTAAAATCTATTATATTAATGTATATATAATTAATTTAATCTTTAATAATTTATCATAATTTTGATAAAAATTAATTAAATAAGTGTAAGCTTTTAAGTTAGATTAAGTTAGTTTGACTAGAATTGACTTTTTGACTTATTTATTGTGTAAAAATTTTAAATAATTATTTGTTTACTTTTGTTGAGCTACATTATTATATTAGTATGTATATTACTTGTAAAAAAATTATTGGGTCAAAATAATGCTTAATTTATACATCTTTTTCTTATTTTTAAGCTTAAAAAGGCAAAAGGTAATTTTTTGGGCATAAATTCCTAGGTGGCTGGCCATGCAAGGGCAATTTGGTTATTTTTGTTATTATTTTATATTTTATTAATTAATTGTATGTAAATATCTAATTTTGGCTGTCCATGTGTTAAATTTTAGATTATTAGGACTTGTTGCTATACTATGGGCAAAATGGTTATTTTACCCTATTTATAAAAAAATTTAATTTTTTTAATTTAATATTTTGTGTTATTTACTCAATTTAAGCTATTTAGAGACTTTTCTAAGTGTTAGGGTTTTATCTCTGAGTATTTGGTCTATTTTAGAATTTTCGGGTCAAATTTAGGGTTTCTGGGTTAATTAGAGTTTTTGGGCTAATTAAGGTTTTCTGTGTTCATGCAGCGACCTAGGTTTTCATTATCTATCCGTCGTTAATACTAGGATTTGAGCCGAATTGTTACAATCTACGTAGTTACTACTAGGGTTCCGACCGGGGTGTTACAATCTACCTCCTTTAAATAAATTTCGTTCTCGAAATTTCGTCTCACAGTTCATCTTGTGAATGGTTGGGGATGATTTACTAGCATTATTTCTCTTCGATCTTGTGTCCTTGAGTTGTTTTTTCTTTTTTTTTTTTCCATTGAGGGTGTGGACAAGGTTGGATTGATATGTTCAACATTTTGGGAAAAACGGTTGTTTGACCTTACTAATCTCTTAAACCGACTACTACGTAATTTTCAATAATCATGCCACATGATTATGGCCCTAAACCTACTAAAACCTATTATATTAATGTATATATAATTAATTTAGTCTTCAATGATTTATTATAATTTTGATAACAATTAATTAAATAAGTGTAAGCTTTTAAGTTAGATTAAATTAGTTTGACTAGAATTGACTTTTTGACCTATTTATTGTGTAAAAATTTTAAATAATTATTTGTTTACTTTTTTTGACCTACATTATTATATTAGTATGTATATTACTTGTAAAAAAAATTACTGGGTCAAAATAATGCTTAATTTATACATCTTCTTCTTATTTTTAAGCTTAAAAAGGTAAAAAGTAGCTTTTTGAACACAAATTCCTTGGTGGCTGGCCATGCAAGGGCAATTTGGTTATTTTTGTTATTATTTTATATTTTATTAATTAATTATATATAAATATCTAATTTTGGGTGTCCATGTGTTAAATTTTGAATTGTTAGGACTTTTTGCTATATTATGGGCAAAATGGTCATTTTACCCTATTTATAAAATTTTTAAAATTTTTAATTTAATATTTTGTGTTATTTACTCAATTTAAGCTATTCAGAGACTTTTCTGAGTGTTAGGGTTTTACCTCTGAGTATTTGGTCTCTTTTCGGATTTTCAGGTCAAATTTAAGATTTCTAGGTTAATTAGGATTTTTGGGCTAATTAAGGTTTTCCGTGTTCATGCAGCGACCTAGGTTTTCATTATATATCCGTCGTTAATACTAGGGTTTGAGCCGGGTTGTTACAATCTAGGTGGTTACTACTAGGGTTCCGACTGGGGTGTTACAGTCTACCCCATTTAAATAAATTTCGTCCTTGAAATTGTCTCGCAGTTCATCTTGTGAATGGTTGGGAATGATTTGCTAGCATTATTTCTCTTCAATCTTGTGTCCTTGAGTTGTTTTCTTTTCTTTTTTTTTTCATTGAGGGTGTGGACAAGGTTGGATTGATACGTGCAACATTTTAGGAAAAACGGTTGTTTAACCATACTAATCTCTTAAACCGACTACTACGTAATTTTCAATGATCATGTGGTATACTTGTGGCACATGAATTGTTTGACTAGCAAAGATCTATTCTGACCAATCAGTTCCTCTCTCTTTCTATTTCGTATATAAATAATTTCGCAGTGTTGTTCACACATAAAACCTCATATTATTGCCAAAGCTAGTTGAAAGCTTGTTATTGTAAGTGGCTTTAACCAAAAATAGGAATTTTCTTCAATTTCTTTTATGCTCACTCTTACATACTTTTGATGGTTCATGAATGGGTGTTTAGACTTCCCAGGTGAGATGTGGATCTTGGTTAGGTATAGTAGAGAACTTAAGTTGGTGTAAAATCTCCCGAATATTTTTTTTTCACTTGTAGCTACCGATGTGTCGTGGGGTTTAACGTATAGAGAACGAGTGATCTTAGTGAAGAAATCGATCATAACCTGAATGTTATCGTTTCATTGAGGTGACCCATAGTAACTCAAATGTTGTTGGTGCGATCGTAACAATCCTGGTAATGAAGTCCGTAGTCACACGCTTTCATTCATATTCCACTCATTCCACGTGTCGTATCATTTCTTTTAGCTTTTGCCGTTGTTCTTTTGCGTATTGGTACGTAGGATTTGAGCGCTTCAGCCAATGACTAGATCGTTTCTCATAAGTGGTTGATCACTTTAAGGCAAATATTGAGTCGTATGATTTATTATGGTTTGATGGTTAATTTCCCATCAAGCTCCTGATGCTCATAGTTGTTGTCAAAATTCTTTATTGAAGGTGGGGGTGGCAGGATTCGGGTTCAAAAGGGTTGACGTGCATACTCAGGGTATTCTGAGCTTGAGGTTGTCTCTTGTTTCCCACTTCTCTACTGTCGGTACGAATCTATTGTTCTCGGATTGTTGGCTTTATGAGCCCATTATGAACTAGTCTAGGAAAAGTCTAAATCCTGTTACATGGTGATGTCATGAGTCCCTTGATGTGAACCTATTGTTCTTAACTGTAGATGACTGATGGCATAGTTCTACTTGTCGGGTTCTTTAAAAAGGTGTAGTCCGTTGAGTAAACCCTTACTTAAACATTCCTGCAGTCGGGGGTCTCAGTCTTTAAAACTTTGTTAAATGCGGACGTTGATGATACTTTAAGTCATAATGTTGAGAAAAGATTGCCCTATAATTTGAAAAGGTGTTAAGAGGTTTCTATGCATGGTCCTAATCTTTTGTGAAAGCGTTGAAGCCTAATAATGTAATATCCTGATGATCGTTGTCACTCATAGACCTAAGGGCAAGGTTTCAAAGATTGAAGGACCAAAACACACATAGAGTTTGATAAGGAGGGTCAGCTCAATTTTTACTGTTCTCAAGGAAGGTAATCGCATGGTAGTGAATAGGTAAGCGTTTAACTGAGGATCTTGAACGGTACAGGTGCAGGATGTAGCTAGTGTTAGCTCATTTTGGGGTGGAACCCAAATAATTCAAAGATAGGTTGAATTAGGGTAAGGGGTTATAGAAGTTGTTACGGGGGTTTCAGAAAAGAAACTTATAAGGGTGAAGTTCCGAAGTTTTAACGGTAGTTTCTGCAAAACTTAGGCTACTCTGAATGCTTTATCATCTAGGGGTTAGTCAACTTGTTAGTGTTTTGATCGTCTATTAGCTATCCTAAGAGAGTTTTGAGATTGGGGGGTTATCTCAATTCTTAATTGTTTTTATGTTTTGGGATCTCGTAGAATTTAGTTTGAGATTATGAGATAACTTATAATTATGAGATAGTTTATAATGAATTTAAAAACGAACACTTGCATTTCATTTAAACACCTAACTGGTACAAGATTCTTAAAAAGTTCACATAGCATTTCCACAACCTTCAATCAAAAAGAAAAGCACAACGCCTAGCATATTGAAGCCCAAACAAACAAATACGGACATAAGAAATGAACAATTGTCTCGTGTTCCCAAGCTGCTTCGTAAATTCCGTAGCAGCGCCACCGCACTTTCCCATGCCAAAAGCCCTCTGGCCCCATAAGAGCCCTGTTGATTATGACAACTGGTATCTCCAGGTACATTTTTGAACTGTTAAAGTCAATTATCAGGTTGCATGGGTTGATGATTCTTGTCCTATCCCTTGGCTTATGTGTCTGCATCCATGTTGTATCCATGCAGTCCCCTAATAGCATTTTGAATCCTGGTGGTACCTTTAGATGGTAGGTGGTTTCATCGCATCTTTCTAATACCCTCAGCGGACCCATGTATCTTGGAAAAGACTTAGGCTTTTTCCATTTCCACGTCCTTTCGGGGAACACCCTCGCATACACTCGCTCTCTAATACGATAGTCTTTGTGGTAGTCCTGGCGGCTCCAGTAGATTACTGCATCCGTCGCTTCATCATCATCTGGCTCTAGTGACGGCGCCTCTAGCGGATTATAAAAGACGGTGATGGCTCGCTCCTCGTTCTCGTCGTCGTCTTCATGTCCCTCCTCATCGTCTACTCCGAAGTCTGTTCATCCCCTACTACATCAGGTTCTTCATTTGCTCCTACTTCCTCAACCTCTTCTTCTTCCAGAGCTGGCCACTCGTCCTGAAACATCCATGCTAGTGAAAACACGTCTACCGGGTCTTGCTCTTCAGCGGTGTTCTTCTTCTGGGTTTGAGTCCTCTGGTTTCGATGCTGCCCATGGTTCCCCATCCGATTCTGCGTCGGAGGCCATCCTAAAGTAAGAAAGATAGAGAAAATCCTAAGGTAAAGATTTTAAGTTGTTAAAATTATACGTTATAACTTTATAGTACAAACACTCTACAGAGTTCCTACGCCACAGAACTCGCAGTTTCCCATTTCCCAAGGCCTGAAGGTTCACTAAACCTAGGCTCTAATACCAACTGTGGCACCCCGTTCCCTAGGCATGTCGGGACAAATGTAACTATAAATAAGGGACATATTTTAGCTGAGCATTCATAATTATATATGAAAATTAATACATCATTAATGGTTCAGAATTTGTTCTAAATACTTAATGATTAGAGTCATCCAGAAATTTTAGCAAAAGTTACATAATATCCGTGGAAAACTGAACAAAAGATCCAAAAAGTAGACATCCTACGTCTTCAAGCTGCATCGTTAAGGTTAATCAGCTCTTACCACTCTCCCTCTTCTTCGTAGTCTTCTTCCTCAACGAGCACACCTTCCTCAAAATGTCATTTTTCTTTACCTGCGACACGAATGCCATGAGCCGAAGCCCAGAAGAAAATTTCCTAAATCGTTTAATAAACTTACAACAAGATATCCTACAATACGTATGATATAATAACCAATACAATTTTTAAGGCCAAATAGATAGACAATTTAACGTTTTCAACAGGGTAAGCATATGTAAGAATATTTGTGCAAGTGCGTGATGCAGATGAATGCAATGCAGTTGCCCAACCCGATTATAAATCAACTAGTCAAATTTTAAGTAACACCATTATGGTTTAGTACGTAAGCTCCCGATCACGATGGCGTACAGCGGACGTTTGGCTCAAGACGTGGCATGGCTCAAGACGTGACACGGCTTAGGACGTATATAACCCAAAGTCAATCATATCCAACAAGATAATCCGAATGGCACCATTACATTCCCGTACGTTAAGCTCCCATACATCAGCGTTCCCAATAACTACGGCATATAGTGGCAATTCAGCTCAAGACGTGATACGACTCATGACGTAACACGGCTCAGGACGTTCATGGTCTGAAGGTAAATCAAGCTAACATAGTAATTTGAATGGCACCATTACGTTCCCATACGTTAGGTTCCCGTTCGTCAACGTTCCCGATCACTGCAACATAGAGCAGAAGTTCAGCTCAAGACGTGATACGGCTCAGGACGCACATGACCCAAAGTCTACATATCATTATAATAACCCGAATGGTACCACTACGCTCCCATATGTTAGGTTCCCATTCATCAGCGTTCCCGATCACTGCGGCATATAGCGGCAGCTCGGCTCAAGACGTGATACGGCTTAGGACGTAACATGGCTCAAGACGTATATGGCCCATTATCAACACCCCTATCAACAATGACTCTCTAATCATGATATTATTACAAATTTTGCATCCTTATTCTAAATCCTCTAGCCAATAATTTGCACACAAAACCCAACCCACAAGATGCCCAAAGTGGAATGCATTGACGCTTATGGTACAACAACTCATATCTTGAAGTACAACTTAACAATAGCATGGTATGAAACTAAACATGGCATGACGTACAAACCAACATAGCATAAAGTACAAGTCTTTAAGGCATAAGGTATAACTCACTAAAGCATAGAGTACAATCATGCAAAGCATAACCACAATTTAAACGACATAGAATCGAACCATTAGCATAAGTTCATTTTATCAAAGGCATCATTTTCATGCACTAATTACTCACAAAGTTCATATAAGGTTCACACACTCAAGTCTCATAAGTAACGCACCATTCAAACACTTAGCCAATTTTAGGTACAAGTTTAATTGCTAGTTATAAAGTTGCAACAGTGTTTCGAAGAACTTAGGAAATGATTTAGTTTATGAAATTTTAACACCAATTAGATAAAACTATATCCTACAACTTTCATGTTTACGACTAAGGTCAATTCCTAAGGTAAAAATGTCATTTATTTTGTTTTAGTAAAAATCTTTCAGCACTTTACAGTAAAAATCCTAGAAATTGGGCCTCTGTTGGCCACGGTTTTGGGGCATCAAATCAAGGGCTCTAGGACTTCATTTTGGTGAGCTTCTATTTCATAGTTTCTCCTACATGTTTCATGTTTTTCACTAGAGGAAGTTATTTGGAAAAAGTTCGAGATTTTGGTCAATCTATAAAAGGGGTTCAGTTAGCTTAAAAGGTTCTACAAAGTGTGTTTTTAACAGAGAATGTTTAAAACCATTGGGGTATTATTCCAGGGGATTTTGGACTGATTTTTTCTCAGTAACTAGATTAATATGTTTGCTACAAAGTTCATGTTTAGCACTTTTGGATTTGGATTCAAAAGAATTAGGTTTTAAGTCTCACACAAATGTGTGACAGAGAAGTCTGTCAGTTACGGAACCTTGACAGAGACTTTAGGAAGTGCTTTGACCCATCAAAGCTTCATATTTTTTGCTCATTTTCGGTGGACAGAAGGATAAATGTGTCCTCTACAACTCTTATGTTTTGATCGAAGCACGGTTCTCACTTTAACTTAGGGTTTTTAGGTCTACAACTCAGAGTGGTCAATATCTGACACTCTTTGAAAAAAATGAGATATCTAGAATTCTACCCACGACATCACTTTAAACCAATTTTGTATGAAAGATAACTCAAACATCTAGATCTGGACATAAAAATTACTTTAAGAACATTTTTCTACATTTAGTTATGGTATTTTAAAGTTGGTGGCAGAAAGTGTACAAGTCCAGAAAATCAGTCTACTTAGGGTTTCGATTGCCTTGCTTATGTTGTGTACTTTTGTGACCTATTTTCTTTGCATGCATGTTATAAAATCAGATAAATCAAAACTCCATAGCATGTTTAGGCCATAAAAATCAAAAATAAACACATGCAAAAACATACAAAACTCACTCATACATAAAAAGTCCCTAAATCACTCCTGCGATGCCTTTTTGACTCATTCTTTATTTTATTTTGCTGGGGTTTGTTATAGAAATGGATTGAGGGGTATCTTAGGGGAGAACATCAGAAAATTTAAGGGAGTTGCTTACCTTATTTGAAGACCTAAGAGTTGAGGATGGCTAGAGGACTTGGCTTTTGTATCTCCTTGGTCTCCAAAGACCTTCCTCCTTGAACCCTCCTTCTTTCTTCTTCTTTTTCTCTCCAAGACTTGAAGAATACTTAAAAGAACATAAATTTTATCCTTCTCTCTCTATACCAACGAAAATGAGGAGTAGAAAGGGTAGTGTTTGGCTTGCTTATATAGAAAACTAGGGTAGTGGGAGTAATTATTAGTGTATAAGTAAATTTTTTATTTTTCTTAATTTTCATTGGTTGCATGGGAGGTGGGAGGGGCTTGAGGTATGAAAAACCAGATATGAGGCAGGTGAATTTCGGCCATGCAATGTTTGGGAGACTAAAAAGATGATTTTGTAATTAATTAGAGTTTTAAAATGTATTTTGGTGCATTTTTGTGTATTTAAATATATAAAATATTAATTTTATGTACCTAAACCTACTAAAACCTGTGAATTTCGGCCATGCAGTGTTTGGGAGACTAAAAAGATGATTTTGTAATTAATTAGGATTTTAAAATGTATTTTGGTGCATTTTTGTGTATTTAAATACATAAAATATTAATTTTATGTACCTAAACCTACTAAAACCTATTATATTGACTTTTTGACTTATTTATTGTGTAAAGATTTTAAATAATTATTTGTTTTCTTTTGTTGAGCAAAATTATTATATTAGTATATATATTACTTCTATAAAAAGTATTGGGTCAAAATAATGCTTAATTTATACATTTTTTCTCATTTTTAAGCTTAAAAAACCAAAAAGTACCTTTTTGGGCAGAAATTCCTTGGTGGCTGGCCATGTAAGTAAAATTTGGTCATTTTTGTAATTATTTTATATATTATTAATTAATTGTATATAAATATCTGATTTTGGGTGTCCATGTGTCAAATTTTGAATTTTTAGGACTATTTACTGTATTATTGGTAAAATTGTCATTTTACCCTATTTATAAGAATTTTTAATTTTTTAATTTAATATTTTGTATTATTTACTTAATTTATACTATTTTGAAACTTTTCTAAGTGTTAGGGTTTTACTTCTGAGTATTTGGTTTCTTTTAGGATTTTTGGGCTGATTAAGGTTTTTCGTGTTCATGCAGTGACCTAGGTTTTCATTATCTATTCGTCGCTAATACTAGGGTTTGAGCCGAGTTTTTACAATCTTGGTGGTTACTACTTGGGTTCCAACCGAGGTGTTACATGTTTAGAATTTTTACTTCTACATGTTTTTAAGCGTTTTCGTGTATGATCGAGTTTATCTGAGCATGCAGAGTTGGTTCCGAGGTCTGCGGGGGAGTTATGGTGCAAATTTCAAAAAATTCAAAAAAAAAAGATATTTTGGATGCCTATAAATATCAGAATTTAGATATTTTTCAAAGACATTTTCAAAACTTAACTCCTAAGTTTTCTCATTTTTCTCTCTACCTTCTCTCTAACTTCTCGAGGGCCCAGAGCTTGGTTTTTGACGGACCAACAGCCGATCCTTGTTATAGGCATCGTGCTCTAAGCATCCATCCAAATGAAATTTTATTTCGATGAAGCTCGATTTTGCACGGGGATCGAGGCATCGAGTTCTTGACTCACCAAGGTAGGATTCTAGACTTTAAAGTTGTTAGAGGGTCTCGTATATAATCTTATGCATCTTTACCATTTTATATTCATGAAAAGGTGTTTCATGTTTGGGAAAAGTGGGTTTTTGGTTTAAAAATGGGTGTTTCATCTTTACCATTTTACCACTTTCAGTTGGATGAAAATGGTGTTGGATGTTTCTTTTGAGGTCTTTGCTGATAGGCTTTAGCGTATGTGAGTTCATGGGTGTGACATGGAAGCTTCGAGACTTCATCTTGGGTTCAAAATGGCAAAATTGTAGGTGAAAATTATTTTCTGGGCTGGTTTGGCCGACTGAACCTATGGGGTCAATCGACGGGATCATGGTTTTGAGGTTCGGTCGACTAAACTCATGGGGTCAGTCGACAGAATAGTGTTGTTGGGCATTTTGGCGTGGATTCCAATGTGTTCTTCAGTCGACTAGAGGGTGGGTCCAGTCGACTGAACCTGGGCTGATGAGGGTGCATCTTTGGAAATCATGTTTTGAAGGTTTGGAGCTAACCGGTGGGGTTAAGGCTCAACTTTTAAAATGTTTCGATGAAAACCATACATTTTCATGCATTGATCTCCATAGTAGATGGATTGGATCTCCTTATACATATGTTGTATAGTTTTGAACTCTTGCTCTTACATGTTTTGTTTTGATCTCCATGTGGATGGATAGATCTTGATCTCCATGTTGATGGATTGGATCTATTGATACATGTTTAATGTATAACTGTGGAAAAGGTTTTGGTTTTGATAAATGATTCTCTAGATGTACCGGGATAGCGGGTATTTGGCACGAGTTGTCCTCGGTGAAAGTCCAGAAACGTGCGTAGAGAAGGTACCTTGGTCCTTCGGGTTAATCCCCGTAAACTAGGTGGTTGGGTGCTTTGTTCCCTCGGGTTGTTGAACCTGTAAACTAAGCATTTACGTTATGGTGGCTTCGTATAGAACTTGCATTTACCTAATCATCCTACGATGTGTAGGGATTGGGTAAAGGGGAAGGAGTCTGTAGTTGCTACATCTGTCCCCTTGTGACGGAGTCGGTACATAGAATTTTCATTTTATCTTTTCTCCTCGGCTGTGTGGCCCGAGTAGAGCAAACTATGTTTATCCTGTTTTCCTCGGTTATGTATTATAAGTGGAAAAGAACGTTTTGAATACAGTTTTCCTTAACTATTGCTTGCATTAGTTTTAATGCTTGATTTTACTTGTGGTCGAGTTAGCTATCACCATATGATTGCATATCCTGCTTTATAGCTTTATAGTCTGTTTCTATTGAGCTTCGGCTCACGGGTGGGATTTTCTGTACAAAACCATTTTCAGGTGATGATATGAAGCATGATCTTGAGTAGATTTTGTGGTGCCCGTGGTGATGGATGGCGGAAGACTTTTATAGTTTTCTTTTTGGTATGCATGCTCCTGAAGGCAGGTTTTGTATGCCATGACGCAATATACTGTATGCATGTTGGAACTGTATGTTTACTGTTTATGAGGGATGTATATTGGGTTTTTATTTGATTTCAACAGGTGGATTTGAATGTATGAAAATATATTTTCATAAAATTAGTATTTTGGTGGATTTTCACGTGACCCTGGGTTTTGGGGCATAACTAGGATGTCTGTGTCAAAATTTGAGTTTTTAAGACTTTTCGAGCTTAACTCTTGTCATAAACGACTTGAACATATAATTTTGGATTCTTATCCTCAACATTAGGGTCTTAATACATGCTTATGTGAATCTCACTCTATCGTGGGTCTCGGGCTCGAAAGGTTAAACGGTCGGGCCAGTTCTTCTTACTGAACTTAGGTTTGAGATTTTATTTTTTTTGAGATATTTTTTCTTTTCTACTCGTATCTTTGAGTTTGGGTAATTACAATAAATGCAAGATATATCTATATCTCAATTTTATGATCAAATAGAAACTCTAATGAATTTCAATCTCCTGTTCAAAGATAAGCCGTAATCATTCAATCATTTTTTGAATCAACTTTCTGCATTCAAGTTACATTAGGATTCCTCGATATGTAGTGTTATACATACACAACACTCCCAAGCCTCGAACATATTAGAAAAGATGAGCCAAAATAGCCCCAAACCACCATCACCACTGCCCCAAACCACGCACCGCCGGTTCAAGCGGCTTTTGCCGCCTCTCCCTAACTCCGTTCTCAACGCCATTTTTTAAAAAATAGCTCTCAAAAAATACTAATTTTTTGTAAAAGTCTCGGTTCAAAAAATAGGTTTCGGTGGCCGCCGAAAATAGCTCGCCGCACTGCCTGTGCCGCCAATCTACCTGTTGTCGCCCATTTGGGCTTTTTCCGTAGTGGTTTTGATTCTCGTTTCTTCCTATTCTTAGCACTGATATCCAGCAACATGTTGTCTCAAAGAACACCTCAAAAGCAGTCCCAAACAAACCTCGACAACAACCGAGAAAAAGTCGGTGCTGCTACCGAAAATTGTTGAAAATCGCTGCCTGTTTTTCCGCCTGTTTTGCCCCCGATTTTTCATTGTTTTGGGACTATTTTTTTCAGCACTGTTTGTTACTATTTTATGTCTAAAAAACTGCACAAAACTGCTCCCGAAGATGTCCCGAAAACTATCAAAAAATAGCCCAAACTGCGTTTTTGCTAGTTTTTAGACTTATTTGTTGCTATTTTTTAATACAAAAAATCTGTAGAAAACATACCAGATAAACCTGTTTCAAAACCGTTGAAAAACCACCATGATCCATGGCCCGTGGCTCGAAACACCCAAAACCACCGCTGGTGCCGCCGATTATGCCACCTCCTATTTTTCGTGTTCTTGGATATTCAAACATATTTTTAAATAATCTAAACAATATTTAAAAACTAATAAAAGTTTTTACATCGAAAACCTATATTTCGAAAGCCACATTCAAACTAGAACAGCATAAACTCTCACGATCAACGCTCGTGATTAAAAAAATTAATTAAATCTTCATTCAAACTCTACAATCAAATACGAATATAATAATGATCATAAAATCGGAATTAGAATGCCTATAAAATAAAGTTAGTACAATTCTAAATCTACCCGACCTCTCGATTAACTAAAAATAAAATCAAAATGACTGATACCAATTATTGGAGGCAAACTGCCAAGACCATTAGTTTGTAAACGATTTTTTGAAAAATAAAAACTAGACAGACAATTGCTGAAACAGGCTCCAGATAAATTTTTTTTGATATCGAACGATTAAAAACAAGCCCATGCTATCACAGTTAATTCAGAAAAATAAATTTTGGCCAATTTCTCAACTACAAATTTTAAATTTCCGAGTTGAAGCTTCCGTCAGACCTTCTACTACATTTTCAATGTGATAGCCGAACGTAGTGTTAGCTACGAATTTTCGAGAACTGAAACTAGCAGAACCTAGATAATCTTAGTCTTAAAAGATAACTTTTTATTTTTTAGGTTAATCAAGATAAAAACGTTTGAACTGAAACCGACAAAACTGAAACTGGCAAGCCTATTAGCAACTTTTTATTTTGGCTTATTAGCAAGAAAACATGACTTAACCGTCAACACAGAGTTCTACCCCTCTTAGAACGTGAATTACTAAAATGATTCTGACCATTGAATATTTTTTTGATTTTTAGGGACCATGGTTACTTTCTTTTTAAGTTTAAGGGGTACTACGCACTTGCCCAATCTTTTACTTGTTTAAGAATTTAACTTAACCATTTCTTACTCTCTCCCAATCATTAAAATTTAAAGTATCGCAGCATCTTGAGGTACTTAGACATCGAATTGAATTATGATTTTTGGTGATGATTTAGATTAAAATATTTCTTACAATTTTTATGTTCAACACCAAAGCCAAAACCTAAGGCAAATGGGTAAAAAACTTGACAAAAACGAAAATGGTATAGCACTTGCTCAAAGAATTGGTCAGAAAAGTGTCTTTGTTGGTCTCGGATTTAGGGTATCATATCAAGTCCAAATGAGCCCATTTTTGAGTATGTTCTACTTCAATATGTCCCCTACAAGTTTTATGTTTACAACTAAGGATAGTTGTTTGGAACAAGTTAGAATTTTTGGCCATTTTACAAAATAGGGTCTGTCAGCCACCAAAACTCAGCAGAGCCAATTTTGGACAGAGAGTTTGAAACGATTTTTGGGAATCATCCTGAGGCTTTAAGATATAATTTTTTATGCCACAAGTACTTCAATATGTTAGCTACAATTTTCATGTAGACCACTTTTGGAGTAGGTCAATTAAAATAAGGGTTTTTGGCTACATAAAAATATGTGATAGAAATGACCCCTGAAGGCTAAAACTCAATAGAGATTTTGAAAGGGCTTTTGACATATCAAACCTCCATATTTTGTGCTCATTTGTGGTGGATAGATAGATACACATGTTATCTACAACTTTCATGTTTTGACAAAAGTTCATAGCACATTGGAAACTAGGGTTTTCAGGTCCGTGGTGTTGACTGGTCAAAAAATGACACACTTTTGTAAAATTGCAATATCTCGAGTTCTACTTATTCAAATGAGTTGAAACAAACTTTGGATGAAAGCTAACACAAAAGGATAAATATTGACATAAATAAAATTCTTAGATTAATTTTCTACATTGATTTATGGTGTTCCAAAGTTCAGGGCAGAAATATCTATGTTCTCAAAAATCAAGTCTCTTAGGGTCTAAGTCTTCTACTTATGTCATGTCAAGTTTTTGTTCCATTTTTTCGCATGCGTGTGTTTTAGATATTAATACCAAGGCTCCAGAAAACTTATAGGTCATTAAGCTCGAAGATAACAATATATAATAACATCTTATATCCCCCATAAACATAACAACCCCAGATCTCCAACTACGACTCCTTTTCGGTTTGATTTCGGTTCGCGATTCTTACAATGTTTAAAGGGATGTGTTGGGGCATATTTTAAGGGATATTAGACATAAGATTTAGAGGTTTTACTTACTTGTTTGAGGGCTCAAGGGATGGTGGAATGGAAGTACTTAGCTTTAGAAAAGCTCATCTCCTTGATTTCTCCTTCCTTTTTTCCTTTCTTCTTTTCTTCTCCCTCTTTTTGCTCTCAAACCTGTGGAACTCCTCAATAACACTCAAAAATAATGTAAATATGGTCTCTCACCTCACTTGGATGAAAATAATGAAGGGGAGGAGTGGTGTTTCGCTTGGTTTATATAGGAAAAGCTTAAGGAAACAAAATGATCACACTTTTAGTCCTTTTTCTTCTCCTTCACATGGGTGATGTGATTTAGTACAAGTTTTGAGAAAGATATATCAGATTTGGGGTGAGGGATTAGAGCTAGGGTCAGTTTTGGGGTACAAAAATTTCACCCCACATCAATCAAGGAATTTTGCATTGGTTTGTATGCATTTTTGTGTAAGAAAATTCTTTAAAAGTCAATTTGATGTATATTTTTTGTGTCTTTTCCTACTGAGACCTATTATTTTAGTATGCTTATGATAAATATAATATTCTCATGTATTATCATAGTTCTCATAGCAATTGATTAAATAGATATAGTCTTTTAAGTCAAATTAAACTATTTTGACAATATCTGACTTTTTGACTTCTTTTGTTTGGTATGAACTTAAATAATAATCTGTTTGCTTTTGTTAACCTATAACACTATATTATTATGTATATTACTTGTTCAACAAGTATTTGATCATTATAATACTTAACTTAATACCCTTCTCATCATTTTAAGCTAAAAAAAAAATAAAAAGTCATTTTTTGCACTCTTCTCAAGGTGGTCGACCACTAAAGGGTATTTTTGTTATTTTTTATATTATTTTATCCTTTCCTAATTAATTGTACTTATATCCTTAATTTAGGGTATCCATGTGTCAAAATTTGAGTTTTTAAGACTTTTCGAGCTTAACTCTTGTCTTAAACGATTTGGACTTATAACTTTGAATTCTTATCCTCAATATTAGGGTTTTAATACATGCTTGTGTTCTTCTCACTCTGTCCCGGGTCTCAGGTTCAAAAGGTTAAACGGTCGGGCCGATTCTTCTTAGCGAACTTAGGTTCGAGATTTCATTTTTTTTAGATGTTCTTTCTTTTCTATTCGTATCTTTGAGTTTGAGTTATTACAATCTACTCTCCTTTAAGAAATTTTATTCTCAAAATTTTTATACCTTGCTCGAAGGGATGTGGGTATTTCTCATGATAAGGCTTTAAAGCCACTGTCGCAGTTCAAACTAATAGTTTCTAACACACGACGCCATACAATAATTCAAAATTCCATTGAAGGTTAACACTTACCCTTAAAAGGAATTATAATTCAATGCCTTTAAAGACCAACCCTCACCCTTACTGAGCTTCGCACAATACCTTTGTAGGATTTAGACACACACACCATTACCGGGAAAAACTCTGTTAGATTAATCGTACCTTTTCATGGTGGTATCTTTAAGAACACACGGTCCCCCACTACAAACTCCATGTCGCATCTCTGATTATCTGCATAACTCTTCTGCCTGTCTTACGATTGCTTCAATCTCTCCCAAATCAACTTAATCTTATCAGTGGTAATTTGAACTATCTCGGGTCCAAACAACTTCCTCTCTCCGATTTCTTTGCAACAAATTAGGTTTCAACATTTCCTACCGTACAACGCTTCGTAAGGGGCCATCCCTATAGTTGACTGAAAACTATTGTTATATGTGAACTCAATCAACGATAAATGTTCCTCCCGGCTTCAAGAAAAGTCTAGAACGCATGCTCTAAGCATATCTCCTAAGGTCAGAATTGTTCTCTCCAATTGACAGTCAGTCTGTAGATGAAAAGCGGTGCTAAACTTTGAAGTAGTCCCCAATGCTTCTTGTAAGCTTGGCCAAAACCAGGATGTAAAACGTGGGTTTCTGTCCGATACTATAGAACTTGGTACTTCGTGTAACCTAACGATCTCATCGATATGAAGCCGTGCAAACTAATCCACATAATACGTCATCTCTATTGGTAGGTAGTGAGCTGACTTCGTCAACCTATCCACAATTATCCGTATAGCATCAATCCCCTTGGGTGTTCGAGGGAGTCTGGTTACGAAATCCAAGGTATTATGTTCCCACCTCCACTCGGGTACTGGTAACGGTTGTAATAATCCTATCAACTTCTGGTGTTCAATCATAATTTGCTGGCAAACTAAACATCTTGTCACGAAATTCTCTACGTCCTTCTTCATCTTACTTCACTAATATATTTCCTTTAAGTCTCCATACAACTTCGTACTTCCCGGGTGCATGGTGTATGTTGAGTTATGCGCTTCGTCTAAAACTTGCCTACTCGACTCCCCATTATTGGGCACATACTATATGTGACCGAACCAAACACGTCTTTTTAAATTTTAAATTCTGTCTTCCCTTTAGCCGTTGTTTTCGCTCTTATCTTAACCACTTGATTATTCACCAATTGAGCTGCTCGAATTTGATCTAAAAAAAAATTTAATCTTACGCTCAGAGTTTCTAATAGGCCTCCTGGCAAGATGGGTTCTAAGCGTTCGCATTTCAAAAAATGAACTAGCTCGTACTACTCGTAGATGTGCTATTTTTTCCAATGGTTTTTGAGTTACGGCATCTGCTACGATGTTTGCCTTCCCCAGATAATAGTGAATCGTGTAGTCATAATCCTTAATTAACTCTATCCATCTCCTTTACCTCATGTTTAGCTCTTTCTGGGTGAAAATATACTTCAAACTCTGATGATCCGTAAAGATCTCACAAGGGACGCCATACAAATATTATCTCCTTATCTTGAGCGCGAAAACGATTGCAGCTAACTCTAGATCGTCGGTAGGGTAAATCTTCTCATGAGGTTTTAATTGTCTATACGCATAGGCGATAACCTTCCTGTGTTGCATCAACACACAACCCAAACCTTGGTATGACGCGTCACTATAAATAACAAAGCCCTTGTTGCTTGACAGAAGGGTAAGCACAGGTGCTGACACCAGTTTGGACTTCCACTCTTGAAAATTTCGTTCACAACAGTCGGATCATCAAAACTTGACAATCTTCTGAGTTAACCGAGTTAAGGGTTTAGCAATCAGGGAAAAGTCCCGAATAAAATGCCGATAATAACCAGCTAACCCCAGAAAGCTTCGTATCTCAGTCACGCTAATTGGCCTTTTTAAAATGACTACTGCTTCCACATTCATTGGGTCCACTTGTATTCTCCCTCCGGATATAACATACCTAGCTACACCACTTAATCCAACCAAAACTCACACTTTTCGAATTTAACATACAACTTGTGCTTTCTCAGGATCTACAAAGAATCTTCAAATGTTTAATGTGTTCCTCTTCACTCTGAGAATATAACCGAGTATCGTTTATCAACACAATTACAAATTGGACTAGAAAACTTTCGAACACTCGATCTATCAGGTCCATAAATATAACAGGTGCATTCGTTATCCCAAAAGTCATCACCATAAACTCCAAATGCTCGTAACGGGTCCTAAAGGTAGTCTTGGGTATATTTGACTTCTACACTTTCAATTGACGGTATCTTGACCTCAAGTCTATCTTTGAGAACACTCTGGCTCCTAACAGCTGGTCGAACAAATCGTCTATCCTAGGAAATGGATACTTGTTCTTAACGATCACCCTATTCAATGTTCAAAAGTCGATACACATCCTCAGTGTTTCGTCCTTCTTTTTCATGAATAGTACAGGTGCTCCCCATGATGGGACGCTAGGTTGGATGATTCCTTTTTCTAATAACTCCTGTAATTGTTCCTTCAACTCTAGTAGCTCAGCAGGTGAAATTCTGTAGGGAGGAATAGATATGGGCATTGTGCCTGAGTAGAGATTAACTATAAACTGTACTTTTTGATTTGGGGGAAATCCAGGTAAATCATTTGAAAAAATCTCTACAAACTCACAAATCACTGATACCTCTAAAAGCTTCTTTTCTTCCATATCTACGTCCATCACATGACCCAAAAACCCCTAGTAACCCTTCTTCAACATCTTCGAATCCTTAATGGCCAACACGATACGGATAGGTGTTCTACGCTTGTACCCTTGGAAAACGAAATTCTTTTCCCCATATATCCTAAAGATTACCCTTTTTCTAACACAGCCTAGCGATGCATGGTAGGATGACAACCAGTCCATCCCAAAAATCAAATCAAACTCAAACAAAAACAAAGGCATCAAATCTACCAATATCTCCCTATCGTCTATCTTCAACACACAATCTTTACACACACTTTTAATTACCACTCTAGCCTTATGACCATCAAGACTAATACCACCACTTGAACCTAATACGTCACCAGGACTAAACATACCATGTAGACTAAACGCTCCACATGTATATGCTTACCCATACAAACCCAAACACAACCCTCGTCATACCACAATATACATTCGCATCTTTCCTTCACATACGTACCACTCGCCCAACAATACTTTAACCGTACAGTACTAACTCTTGATTCTAAAATCTCTTAACCAACGTCACTCAATCCCTTCACACATTCTCTATCGCATAACATAACCAAAAACTATTGTTGCACTTTAACTATTTCATCTTACCCGCCTTTTACCAAGACACTCAATTCACTCAAGGTCAATTTACAAAAACCATACCCATCAATTCGTACAGTTTCACTTGCGCTCCCACTATTCTCATCCAAACACTTATTTCTCCCGTGTACTCACACTAAGTTGCTTCACAACTCCACCAGAAATAATAGAATTATATCACCCTTCAACTTCTCATACGTAGAGTCCACACATTCTCATGAGAAAATTTCTTCTCTATACAAGCAACCTTTATACGCTAATCTAAATAGGTTTTCCCTAACGAGTCACATCACAAAAGATTTTCAAAAGCATCTTCCTTGTGACTCACACTGACGCCACAACGGGAACTAAATACCAAATCCATACGAGTTACACAGTCTAGATGTCAAACGAATATAAATAAATACTTAAGAACTTACCATATGAACAACTTAGACTGTCTAAAATGCGTACTCCACCGCTCAGGCAATTTTTAGTGTCAATGAGACTAACTATTTCCACAAACTCCCTGTTACCCAAATTCTTGAATTGTTTAACTAAAGAGTTACCTGTCCTTTTGGCCCGCATTGCAATTCATCTTGCACTATGTTCGCCCGTCTTACTTAGTTGTTCATCTCAAGAACTGTTATCCTTGTCCTAATCTAAAAACTTAATCCATTCTTGAACCTTCTATACCTTATCTCCTCATCAGGTATAAGCTGGGTGGCATATCATGACAACTCTGTAAACTTCATCTTGAATTTTACCATAATCATCCTTCCTTGTTCTAGGTCGATGAATTCCTGCTCCTTCTCATGCTTATAGTTCATGGGCTTGTACTACACGTCGAATGTTTTCTCAAAATGATCCCAAGTGATTCTCTGGGGTACGGGAGGTTCAACTCC